>VBVR01000085.1:0-81276 GCA_011638315.1 Tetramorium parvispinum
GAAAATGATAGACGCGAGAGATCCAGACGGATATTTTTGATGCGTGAATGTGCATAAAGTATGCGAGCCAATTAGCGCTCTCTCTCTCTCTCTCTCTCTTCTCTCCACTTCTTTCTGAAAATTCTGAATGTTCATTTCGATTCCTATATCCGATTATCATTTCGAGTATCGAATAATGCTGAAAATGAGAATTGCGTTTTGACTTCACTGTACATTATCCAGTTATTGATTTAGAATGTTCAGTTTTTCTTCGATTTCCGTCACGTTATGGCATGTACGAACTATTATTGTAATTGTAATTATAATTGAATTATATAATTGGTCCTATAATCAATAGTTTT
This sequence comes from Tetramorium parvispinum, assembly GCA_011638315.1. Lineage (NCBI taxonomy): Eukaryota > Metazoa > Arthropoda > Insecta > Hymenoptera > Formicidae > Tetramorium > Tetramorium parvispinum. The sequence goes on from VBVR01000085.1 coordinate 342, forward strand.
CTACTAGAAACAATTTTTATCGTAGAAAAAATTTGTGGGAGGAAAACAATATATTTTATCATTCAATAATAATGCGATTTACGTATATTTTTTTTACCTGGCCACCATATCGTCAGGTTTTTTTGTTCGCTTTTTGATTATGTAAATAACATTACATATTTTATATAACAAACTACACATTACATATATTATATAACAAACTACATATTTTATAACGCTATAATTAATTGCCATATATCATACACGATCAATATTACTTTGTAAAAGCAATCTTGTGTTAGCGAGCTCTCTGAAAACGCAGTGCGTATCATCAATAGAGGATTACTGTTCAGTATCGCACATGGAGATTTATATTCATGAGCGTTGTCCCTAACGAGAACGCCATACACATGCGCCGGTTTCCTAAATATTATTTTCTCGCAGAATCTCGGGCGTACCTAATCCTTCGCCGACGAGGGTGCATAGATGCATACACTCACGTAATGGGTTTAGGCTCAGAAGAAGGGATGACGTCTCGTTGGGTTTCGCAAAGCGCCTCGTATAAGTGGATTAACGAGAGCGACGATCTTAATCCCATTACACGTTATGCTTAGTCAGGTTCTAGCGATCTAGCTAAGTTCCGATGGCCCGATTTATTTCAAATCGAGAACGGGCGGTTCTTGGAAGCGCGAGCGGAGCTGCAACTAACTCCCAGTCGTAAATTGGCTGCCATTTACGGGACGATAATAGATTTTAATCATCGTCTATGTTTCGCCAGCTGTTCGTACAATAAGAAACACGCGCCGCCCGATTCATCTCTCACGCGCGTCCATTAAAGCACCGGAAACGATATTTCGTTTTTTCCATTAAGTCGCGCTTCCGCGTGCCAGTGATATTCGTTTAAATCCCGTTTGTCCGAAACGAAGGTTGGCACGGGCTTTTTTCGGGAACTGTCCATCCCTCTCGTCCTCTCGTCGAAACACTTTCGTCGTGTAAATGCCTGATGAAAAATTCAATTGCTGCTAATGGGAAAATCTGTTAAATCGGATCAGTCACGCGAGAAATGTCAGAAGTTACCGAACCTTCATAAATCCACATACAAATGTTTTATAATTTTTCGCGTACGTTTTTTCATAATAAAGCGGATGGTACATACGTGTGAAACTTGTACAAATTTTTTCATGTTTGATATTTATTTCAAACTTTGATATTATTTACGTATTATCTAAGCTGGAATGTTATTAATTTTAAAAAATCTTAAGTTGTCCATACGTATCGATAAGTATCTTTTGTTTAGAGGTACTCTCTGCATTTATATTAAAATTAAAACATTTTTGTACCATCTTGTGTATCGAATTTCACGGTCATGCCATGACGGTTTTAAATCTCCCTCGCATACGGGGCTGTCAAGAAAAGAAGAAAAACGATGGGAAATAGAAAAGCTTATGGTAGCTTACGGTGGCTTGACCCGGGGAAACTCATTTCCTCGGTGCAGAATCGGCCAGTAGCCCGTACCAAAAGGCGATCAACGATGGATTTTCCGTGCGCTTTGCCGGCAGTAACCGATTCCGCTTCATCCACTCGCGCGGGGCGAAAATCTCGCGTTTCGCCGCAATCGCGACTATAAGGTGCGCAAGCGAGTATGAGCGCAACATCGCGCTGTTCCTTTGAATTGTTACGATCTTCTTTTTGTTTCATTTTATTCATAGTACAGTCGTATCAAGGTATTGATGCTCGCCTAGTTCATAGATCAAACGCGAAAGATTGTGGATAACAGGAAAGAAGTTTATAAACACAAATTGTGATAAGCAGTTGTTACGTTTGACACTGTTAATGTTAACGATATTTTTAGAAATGCATACATCTGCAAATGGAAAGAATTGCATGTTTATTCGCGATATAAATTAGCCACACATTGTTTTTTCTGTCATTCCAAGACAAACCGTTCCACCTTTGTAAACCGTAACGGTTTTGAAGTGTACAAGAGATTTACGAGTTCGAAGAGATTACGCTTTCCTTCCGATCTTAGGAATAACATGTTAGGATATCTGGCAGCTTTTCGTCCCGTAATAGAATCTCAAATTCACTAGTGGAGAATGAGAAATTGCGAGTGATATCGATATCTCTCGTCGTTACACACATGGGAAATTAATGAGAATTCTTATTGCGGCGTAATCGTTCCTGTTAATACATGTCACTCCGCACGATTGTCTCTTCACGTTTTCTTCATCGGGAACGCGGGGAGGATGAGTCTCGATCCGCGCGCTCAAGAAAATTGCATTGTCGGGCGGGATTTACAGGTTTGAGGAAACTATGCGACGCGCCCCGCGACACGACATGGAGAAACAATTAAACGGAAAACTTCGAATGCAATTTTCGTTTATCGGTTCTGGTCCCGGCGTCAGTTAGATTTCCGACTCCTCTCTCTCGAAACAACCGATAGCAGCATTGCGCCGGTCGCCTGCCACCCCCAGCCGCGGGAAGGGAAAGCGCGTCTTTATTTTCCTTCGGGTAGCGGCCAAATTCCATTACGATCCGGCGCGCGTTTCCTCCGCGCTCTCCCTCGTTATCCTACCCTCGTTCGTCGCAGAAAATGTTGCTTCTTGTTTAGAAATAACGTTGACGTATCCGGCAACCTCCCTCCGGCAATCGGTGATCCCGCCGGGATTTAATCCGCATCCGAGGTAGATGGGGAATCGAAAGGATACTTGAAACTCGATTTTCGATCTGTACTGAGAGCAGAAACGGAATAAAGACCGCGCACGCGATGAGACGCGCTTCAACAGCGACCCTTTCGTAAGATATCGGGATATAAGAACTACCGCGCTGTCTGAAAGATACGATCTCGAGATTCTCTCAAACGAATGATACGGCGACTTTAGTTCGCTCAAAGAAACTATAAGCTACAATAATTTATTCGTGCTAATATTTGATGTAATTTGTGCTAGGCGGCATATCTCCATTGAATATTTATTAGGTGACATAACTGAGAAAATACTGACATTTATTCTTATTCTGCTCTAGATTTTTATTTGATTAACGTGTCCCGGTAATTTTGTTATACTCTCAATGCAATAGACGAGTTGCAAAAGTAAAATTATAAATACTTTATACGCGGTGTAATTATTTTGCCGAGTTTTGCCGTGAAATAAATTTATGATTCTATTACAAAAGTCAGAATAACAAGGGTTTCCTTCCTTCTTCAACTTCACGTCACTTACGACGTTTGCGAATGGAATAGCAAATAATGTCGGAATAAATTTTTAATGCTAAATAGAAGGATGGTTAAAACAAGGGTGAAATAATTGCCCGCATTTCTATTGCGTCAGATAAGCTAACCCGTAATCTCCGAGCGAAAATTTCCAAGCCGACACTGACGTTCCCGTTATCATCGTCGTTACTCGCGCGGGAGCTGCGTGTCGTTCCCCGGGAAAATACGACAACTTTGCTCTCTGTGTAACAGCACCCGCACTTGCTTTTATCCCTATCAGGCACTGGGCGAGGGAGAAATCCGCATATAACTTCCTCAGTGTTATCGACTTCACGAAACCGAAGAGTATATCGCGAAATAGAGATAGTCGCAGCCATGGCGCCAACTCAAAGGAGAATATCTATCGTCCCCTTTACAAACTCTATATAGGATCGAGATAAAAGTAATTTGTGTGTATAAAGCAACAATACACAGATTGAAGATTTCTCTCTAAGCCAATCAGGTTTTCTGACATTGCACATATAAAGTTTCTTTTAAAAAATTAAATGCAGTAAAATTTTTAGCATTTTATTGGAAATATATATCATTATAATATTTATCATATAATAATTAATATATATAAAAACATATCATTAAATTATAAATATTAAACTTTAGAGATATTCTAAAATATCATTTAAAAAAATATTCATTTCTACACACATCGTGCAGATATAATAATCACACAAACTATTTTTATACATTTATTTCATATTACTTAATTACATTTAATTGCAACAAGTAGATTAATCGAGTTTCCATCGAGATATGTAGTGGTCCCTCAATCGGCAGTTCTCCCCATCGATCATCGGAACATCGATGACCATTGTGCTAGTAGGACAGCCTTATTTACAGAATCCTGTCAGCGCGAACCCAGAATTCTCCATGTCCTCTCCGTACGCCTCGTCGTCCTTCCTCTCAGAGAAACATCAGACCTACTCCGTTGACGGCGGCAGGTAATGACGTGCATCACCTCTGTCTGCTAGCTGCAGTTATAGAACTGAGACAGATAGATGAGCGGATGGAGGAGTACCTCGTTATCGTGACAATGTAGGCGCGTTCCGTTGTTACATTCAGTTATACGTATCTGTTGGATACCAGAATTATATTTGAAACGTTATTTTGATAAGGGAATAAATCTTCTAGTATTAGGATGAGTTTTATTAAGTTTTCGTCTTCTCGGATAAGTTTTAGTAAGTTTAATAAGTTTTAATTAGAAAGGTACATCGATAATTCAGCTTAACTGACGCTTTACGAAAGTGCATCACAAAAGGAAATTAAGATATTTGATGATTTTAATACCTGTCGATATGCAATTTCGTATCGTCATTTTTTGTCATGTCTAAATACGTTTATTGGTTCATTAATAATTGCACATTCTACTTATAAAATTATAAGTATTTAAGTTGGCTCAATATGAACGAATTAGAATAATCTGCAGCTTACAAAAGTAATAAATGCAATATAGGGTAGATCGAGGCGAATTGGATCACAGGGCGAATCGAATCAAAGTAAGAATTGAGATCGTATTTGTTACATACATCAATATATCTAACCATGTAAAATACAAACAATTATTATTTGTATTTTACATGGTTAAATATATTGATGAATGTAACAAATACGATCTCAATTCTTACTTTGATCCGATTCGCCTCGGTCTACCCTATATATTATTTTGTGTCGTGCCAATTTTCATATTTCGTAATAATATCGGCTTTTGTATGATAACTTATAATGTGACTTGAGAGCATAATATTTTAACAGTGATATACTACTAGCTAATGTTTGGAAGATACATATTGATATAAACGTATTTATGTAGCAACTCTGAAACACAACATGAAATGGTAACACGAAGTCCAGTAGTTACTCTAAAGTACAATATAACAATAAGATGTACTGAAACATACATTCTCTCTCTCTCTCTCTTTCTCTTATCTTTAGACACAATCGATCCTCCGCATTTGCACAATCCTTTTGCGGTTCTTCTTATCTTCTATATTTATTCATAGCTCCTGTATGTTTTTAGTTTCGAAACGTCTGCTCGTATATTTCTGTCTGAAACCTGGCAACGACATGAATTCGTCGTTCCGTTAGACACGGGCGTAAGGCGAAGGCAGATTTAAGTTTGAAATCCACTTGATACATGCGACGCGGTACCGCGTCGCGGTGCACGGTATCATGCATATACGATCCCTTGTTTTACATCCATTTTAATGGGCTATAAGTACGTTGTTTCCACGCCGTGCGACACGCTCTGACGTGACACGTGTCTAAAGATTTTCGCATTTGCAAACATCGCCGTGCGACGTGTGACAATGAATGGTCCCACGATGACATTCTATTTACTTCGTCTTCCGCTCGGGCCGCTATTGCGTAAACATTTACGGATTGGTATAAAAACTCTAATGACGTAGAATTCATTAAATGCAGTCACTCAATTAAAAGATACGTTGTATGAATGAATTACGAGTCCCTCATCAAATTTTGCTAGCAAAATGGAAGAAAAATAATATTATTAGCAGTAGCTTCGATTAATACATATATTAAAGCAAGTAAAACCCAATAAATAATATAATATCCACTTGAAATATAGATTTCAAGATAAATGTGAAATATTTTATTATTCTTATCTTTACTTCCAAACTTAATTTTCGAGAAATCTTTTGCTCATTTATAGCTATACATTATTTACGCCTTGATATTTTTACCAAACAGAAATAGAGTCTTAATTAAAAAATAATTCAGAAATTCTCTCATGAAAGCTTGCTACATTTTAGTTACGCTGTATACCGGAATGATCATAAACTGTAACGCTACTATTAACCTTTCGTGAGCAAGCCTTGCTACATTATCTGTAAGTTCATACTTTCACTTGGAGACATCGTCAGACGCATTTTCGTCTCCGCTGGCAGGTAATGACGAGCTTTGATGGCTCCAGTAGTCGCAACGAAGATAAACGTACGATAGGACGGATAAGGGACGCGGGATAAGGGCGACCCTCGTTATACCGGAACAACGGACATAACCGCGATCCATCGTAGCGCAGAGCTATGCTTCGTATCCTCCGGTCGATAAGTCAATGCGCCGACAATGCTCGTCGACAGAAAGCAGCCATCCAGCTGCAGAACGACCGCCCTCCGACCGATCCCCCTTTCCCTTCCACCGCGCTGTCAACCTGCCTACCTGATCTCGAAAGCCACCCCGGCGCCGATCCCTCGCTCACAAGCCCCCTCACGGTCGTCCCCCGCGATTTGCAGTCGACTGCACCGGCCACCATGTCTATGCACCTGTATCGGCCCGTATATGCGCCGCTATATGCCTTCGTGGCCCCTACCTTCCACCTACACGGCGAACGGACGCGAACGGAGAAGCGAATCGGATCTCCTGGGGTGATCGAACCCCAACAATAGGTGTACGTTGAATGAACGTGGATCAGGACGTTGGATCGAAGTGGCGTCTCCCGATGTTTCCTTCTCAACTCGGCATTTTTCCGCATTTCCTGACAACTTAATTGTTCACGTCAAAAGCAAGGGTCAAGTGAGTTACCGCGCTTTTACCCTGAAAAAAAATCTTCTTTTTTGGATTATATGGACGTGCGATAGAGAAAAATGAAAAGATCTATGTGTTGATATTCAGCTATTTATTTCATGGATCTTTTTCCCTCTCGTAATGTTTCCCTTTATAAATATTCCCACGCTACGATCAGCATAAATCGCGATAAATCGGTCGGAATAATTGTAAGAAATCGCCAAGTGAGCAGTAACAGTGCCAATGCATTTTCAATTGCAAATCGGATAAAATATCGTTTGAGATTTGTTTACATCATTTGAGATTTGAAAAGAATAGAGGAAAAAATATTTTTTTCTCACATTCGAGATATACGTTTTCACGTATATCTCGAATGTGACTAATAAGTATGAAAATTTTTTCGTAATGAGTTTATGTATTCGAGAAAGACAATCCGATGGATAAACTCTAATAAAAAATTTATTTTATTATATTTTTATATCACTATTTATATAATTCTCTCTCATTAATAATATTATATTGCAATAAATTAATGTCCAATGTCGGGAATAACGAATAAGAGTTAATTATACAGTACGGAAATACTTTACTATGTAGCTATTAATTGTTCATTTTTATTAATGATTCTTATTAATAATTTTGATCGTTTTATGTTTTATAGTTATTTCACTCCATAGATACTTAAAGTTATCTTAACGTTTCTTTAAAACCAAGCATTTTTCACAAAATTTATCAAGCACGTTGTCGAAAAGCTTAAGCAGGTATTACTAAAACGAGAATTACTGCGCTCATTATATTATAACCTTCTCTTCAAGTAATACTCACTAATTCCTACTTGACCTCCTATATCAAAATTCCCTGGCGGTTTACCCGTCTTATATAAATGAGAAATATGAGAGATATAGTAGCAGAGTTTACATCCTCTACTTTCCAGAATTTGTGGTAAAAACTGAAAAATCTTTGAAGTCTCTCGCAGATTTTTAGTATGATTTTGCATATATAGATCGTTATTTCAAAATTACGCAAGACGTTAATTATGCGTATCATGCGAATTAAAGTATCTGATAGTTTTAACAATATTTAAAAAATAGAAAATATGTTCTTGTACTTTCTCCCTTTTTCTCAGAAAATTGTATAATCCACGCAACTAATAAATAATTAGAAATTTTTACTCGTACACAATATTACGAGAAACCCAATTTTCACGTTTGATACTGCTCTCCGAAATCGTTCAGCGAAATGTAAGTACATCGTTTCACGAACTCGTAAACGTTTCGAAGCGGAGCGGAACGCGAGAAAATTACACGGCGATCACTGCAAATGGACATTTTTAGCGTGCAATACTGTCGGTACCGTTCGAATGCCGAGTCGAGAAACGAAGGAGTAAACATCTTCTACTCTCGCGGCACCGTTTTTCCAGCTTCTTCAGTGAAGTGCTCCTTCCATTCGCGATCTGTTCGTTCCCACTTCGAGACGGGTAGACAGTCGGCGGGTAGTTTGTCCGGGTTTTAAAGTTCGCCCGCGCGCTGGACTATGCCGCCGCAGTCAAATTCTGTTTGCTTGGACAAGTGCACGGATCGACATTCGCGTCGGTGCGCTCGCACAAAAGCAAATTCCCGAATAGAAGCGGACATGTTTATTTTAAATTCAAGCTTGCCTGTTCTCTCTCCAACGTATTCGATGTACGGGATTTCACGAACTTCTCGATGTAAGCCAATCTTTTGATTCGCAATTCTGCGTAATATTAAATAAGGTACGGAGAGATTTTTAATTGCATACAATCGATATAATACTTGTATCCAGAAATGAATAAAGTTGTTTTAAAGTTGTTTTAAAAACATTGACTATATTTTGGTACAACAAAAGTCAATTTTTTCTCGGATGGAACAATTTTTTTAAAAATATTTTCAATGATTATTTTTAATTAAGCAGATACTGTTTCGTTCATCAAAAATTTTCTGATCACAAATTTTGATTCTGCAGTTATATTTTCTTTTCCTTGTCGATATTCCTTATTTTCGCAAATATTTTAAGAAACAGTTGCCGTTGAATATTGACGTGTCTTTCGTTCTTTATATGCAGAATATTATGCCTCGATTTATTGTATACAATTGAAATCTCTTATAGGAAATACGCCATTTGTAAAATATATATTTTGTCATTTTTAAAACTGTCGCAGGTTGTCAAATCTATTTGAAAATGTCAAGAAGGAAATAATACGAGTATATATTTTCGTAGAAACTGCACTGAGATATTATAGCCTACTTTAATCTTTAATCGAGTTCTAGTTTCTAGCAACTTTGTTGAATCACATCTTTTTATCGTATTACGTATTCTTCCCATGTCGGAAACGCAGAACATATAAAATGTGCTCTACATAAGAGAATTCAATCCAAATTTAATTTTCATTTAAACTTTGATAAACGGATTTATCGTTTGATAACAATGGTCGACCATTTGGCGATTTCAACAGCAAGACGTCTGTGTAGATCCTAACTATTCGTGCTCAAGACAGTTCAAATTTACAGCCGGCACTGTAGTTATGGAGTTATGTAACGACGGTAGAAGGACAACGGGCGTCATCGCTATTATGCGCGTAATTTCGAAAGCAGAGGTCAGGGGCAGAATCATTGTATCGTATAAATTAATAGATCAAATCCAATAATCATCGTGATATCATTCTATCTACTTTTTGGTCTCGGTGAAAGTGTTGATACACGAACGACTTATACGAGTGCGTCGTGTACGAGAGCGAGATGTAGAGGAATCCAATCGAGATGTCCTGCAAAAATTCGTTTCTGAATTTATAGTGCACGGATGCAGAAGGGTCAACAACGATATATACATGCTGCTGTAGATTCCATGAAATGGATATATCGCTTATAGCAATATACACAGGGTATACATTGAAACCTTTGCAATGTCCACCAAACTATTCCGCTTTACAGTTAAAACAATTTATTCAGGCCGGATGATCAATATCCAAAACGGGAAAGTATTTTCTCTAATAGTTCTATTACTCCCCAACGCGTTACAATTGCGATTTAAACCTAATCTGGAAATAATAGTTCGACATGCTAAAAACGTTTTATCGTGTAAAATAATAATTTTTTTTAATCGCATTTTAGAATTTTTTTGACAGTTCTTTTGAATTTATATTGAATTCTCTCGCTTTTGTCCCTTAAATTTTCGCGATATGTCCGGAACACCCGTTATAAGAACGTAAAGTTTCTCCAGAAATTCTATGTGGGCGTAACTCGATTCCTTCTTGGTATACGATCGAGCAGAACGGAGGTACTGCATTACGATATTCAATATCCGACGTCGTAATGGCGGTCAAAGTTCCGTTTCGTAGCCCTTGCGACGGAAAATTTGCATGTATATCACAATTTAGAGGCTGAAAGACGTCGCGGTGAGTAGTTATCAGATCGAAAAACGGATAGAGAGAAAGAGAGAATAACGTCGTTCTGTTCGATGATACTTCAATGCAAGTTTCGATTATGTTGAATCTTGCTTGAATTAGCGATCGCACGTATCACGAATAAGAAATTGATGTAATATAAATTGGTGCATTGATTATAATATTTCTTATAATTTTCATCTTGTTTATAACAAATAAAAACTCGAAACGATCCAGTACTTGACGTTTTGTTAAAATTAAAGCTTGTTTTATTTTAAGCGCGATTATATCGTTACATTAGTATGAACAATTGAATTGTATTTCCTGCAAGTTTTTGCAAACTATTCGCGCTAAGAACTGTATTCGAATTCTGTCCACACGATGTAGCAGCATATGGAAATCGTATGTGCGCCCGGCGATCTCTTTTATCGCGGGATAAGCTCGATTTCGTTTCCTAGCGAAACTGGCTTGTCGCGATCTCGAGCGCAAAAACTTCGGGAGCTAGCCGACCATGCCGAAATAGCGATGCGTTGCCATGGCGCTGGCCTAAGATGCTCTTGTGGATTCCATTCTTTACATGTCATTCGGGCGCAAAGCGGAGGGATCAGGCGACCGGAAATGAGACGGTTCCCCGACCGAGCGCGAAAAAGACTGCCGATTCAGGTTGTACGAAAGGGGGTACGTAAAGAGCATATCCTTGATGTCATCGCGATGGGTTTCTTTTCTGACGAAGTAGAACGATTCCAAAGAGCATGAAAACAAGCTCGACTCGAAGCAGCCCTTATTACAATCGACGCAAGAAAGTAAATGTCCAAGATAAGCCACCGTCACTGAGCGTCAAATTTCTACAAATAATTAAAATTAGAATCTTCCAAATATATTTGAATAAGCAAAAGTTGTGCGATTGGAGAATGAAAATTACTGTTGCTTGGTACCAGTGTGATAAAACACATTAACGAATAAAAAATGCTTGTGAGAGAAAATTACATGCACAAATTGCAATCACAACAGAAACCTCACTTGTGATTGTAACAACTTGGTCGATGGCGGGTCTCGGTAATTCGCGAAAGTTTTTCTACGGAATAAGACAGCAGTTTTCTGGCACTACAAATGGAGCAATAATAGAACGGCAGTTTCATCGAAACGAGTTGGAAGCACCTTCGCGTGAGGGTGCCGCGTAAACGCGGGCCTCACCCAAGGGAAGCACCTCGCTTCGTTGAAACTTTCGTTGAGTTTCGTCTTCTCTCTCGCAGAAATTGAACTTGGAGTGTACTGTGGAGCATTCTGAAATCATTTTCGACCATCTTCGCCGAACAGCTCGCGCTGCGTGAAAATAACACGCGTCTATTTTGGAATATTCAAGAATCTCGGGGAAGAAGTTTCAAAGTTACGTCTCCTTCTAAAGTGAGACCTTCGACTTTATGAAATTGCTCAATTGCTCTGACACATTCTTACTGTCATAGAAGAAGAAAGAAGTGAAAAACTGTCATTTCATTCTAATTATAATTCCAATTTAAGTAATATCTGCTAATCTTTTATACAATCATTTGCACTGAACTTTGCCAATCCGGTTTTAGAAGAAAATTGCTTAAAATTAAAATTCACGCATACATTACAAAGGAATTATTGCGAGCATTATTAATAATATTATATCATTAATACAGAGAGAGAGAGAGAGATAGAGAGAGAAAGGTATTATCTATCATTTAATTATCTTGCGCAATTAATTTTGAGTGATGTTTATCTCTTTGTTTTAATCGAATTGTACATCAATCAAGAGCTTCTATCTATCTCCACTCGAGCTATGTATTCGACGATGATCTAAGCGGGAAATGAGAATCTGCAACGACAACTTTATCGTTAAGCACTCAGAAGCGTTATACGCGAGGGACATGCCTTATCACTTCTCCAATTCTCTTACGGTCCAATTTACCATCGAGTTTCTCTACTCGATTTTCGTAATAGCGTTTCTTCCCGAACTGATGGCAGGGAAATCGCTCGATACTCCTACATCTCGCGCAAAATTATTCGCCGTTATCGCCGTCTCGCTCCAGAAAGAGAGACGGGCTCGTATTTACGCTTCTCTCCCTTGTATCCCCCGGTCGGGTCTTTCGAACGCTCGGACGGAAACGAAACATTTCTCTTGGCGTTATATCGCGCGCGAGGCACGCAATCGGCGGGATGAGTTTCAGGCTCCGCATTTATCAACACACCCGAGGCGTATAGCGCCTCTCGCTAACCTTCAGTTCGAGACGGCGCGGCAGACATAAATTCATTTTTCTTCGAACGTTCCCCGAAGTGCGTGGGCGCTCTCTGTTAAACGATGCATTCGTCGATACGCGAGACACCGGTCGTAACACGAGGCGGACGAAATCTACCCTGAAATCGTTCCCTCGTGAGCGATGCCTACGTCTCTCCCTCTCACTCAGCCCGAGCCGTTCTACTTTCCTCTCCATTTCCCATCCAATTTAAATAGAAAGTTGTCGCGACGCGAACATTCTTCCCGTCGCTTCTAAAGTTTCCACGATGGAAACCGTACGCCGCTGCGACGATGCGCCAGCAGCTAGAAGCGAGTATCTCTTATCATTGCACGACTACTGATAAGCGTGGATTCAGCGTCGCTCGATAATCGAGTATACTTTTTCATCGGGCTGTTATATAACATTTGAATTTAATTACGATCGAAAATCGTGAAGGCACTTGATGTAGACAAATCCAATTATATCATGTTTCTTAAATTGCTTGATTCTTAAAATTAATGTTTATTCTTCTTTTCAATATCTATTCAATAAAATGTAAAGATGATCTGAATTAAATAAACCAATACTCTCGGTTGTTTTAAATTAATTTAAATTATGAATTTAAGATTTTACTTTTGTTTCTCAATATTTTCCTAAGATAATATCTATAGTCAGATAAGTGCATTAGGTAGGTAAATCGAAATTGAATGGACGATATTAATTCTAACGACTGTCCAGTCCTGTCTTCGTTATCGGATACTAGTGCAGATAGTTAGATACGTCGGGCGCTAATAGTTAAGGCAAACTACTTCCCTCAATTATTGGTTTCTACGTGTTGGTTGGACTGCGGAATCGAATCGGTGGTTCTCTACGAAGATGCAATAATCACTTATACTCCTTGAGTACCGGAAGGATATAATCGTATCTTTACCCATTATTTGCACGTCCAACAAGATAAATTTTCTTTTAAGAAATATTTATAAATTATCAATGCTCTATATTTAAATATCTTTAATTTATTATTTATTAGAGGAGAAAAATAGTCCTGTTTACATTTAACTTAGACTCATAACGTATTTAAATTAGTTCTTTAGCTCAATTACGATGCAATTACAATAAATGAAAAAATAATGAATAAAAAAAAAATAAATCGTATTTCCCCGAGTTTGAAACTAAAAACAGGCAGAAATGATAAATTCTTTATTTTTGAATTTAAAATAATAACTTAATGTCAAATCAGCCAGGCCAGCTGTCGAGCATGACGAGCGTTTTATACGTTCCCAACCCGCGATTCCATTATCCGATGAAAAATTACTCTACCGTCACATACATTCGGAGATGTTTTATTTTCATTTGTAACAATTGTAATTTCATATCGAGAGAATATCGAATAGTGAAAGCCGGCATTAAGCACAAACGCTGGAATTTAATGTCGAATGTTTTCTATACTTCTGCACAGATACATTTCAACGGTATGGAATTTGTCTACAGCAAAATCCGTAAATTAAAAAGTTTAGGAAAAAAAATGTACATATATAAGACAATATATTTCTTTATATTTTTATCATAAAAGTATTTTGAGTATTTTGAGAAAAGTATACTGTTACGGCATTTTTCAATATAATGTTGTTCAAATGAATATTTTTAGTTCATCAGACTTTCGTCCAAATATGGTGTTATCTTTCTATTGTAATTAAAAGGAAGAAAAAAATCAAATACGATAATTTTATAATTATTTCTCTCATCTATTTTTATATCTTTCTAATATTTAATGTCAACTTTTATTAATGAAATCATCCCAGTATTTGCTAATAATTATTCCTTGTTTAATAATCAAGGATCAAAATTAAGAAAAAATTGATCATAAATCACGTCAGAAATAAAATATTCACTTTTTACAAAAAAAAAAGAGAAGAATTTTAGAATGAACACATAAATGATACAATAGTTTTATTTTTATTAATAATTGATTCTCTCTATTAATTATATCCAATTTACGATATAACTATTTTCATTTTCCTTCATTCAGAATCGTGTCTCAAATATTTCACCTTCATTTCTTTCTTGAAAATATACTTTATAATATACACATCGATCGCGTTTGCACGAGTCGCATGTATCTGCATAGTACGAAGAATGTCGTTCCTTGCTACTTGCAACACGTTTCACACTTTGAGATGGAAGGAGTTTGGGTCCGCATTGGTAGCATGGATACACGAGAACGGGGTTACGAAAATCTGAGGATATTAAATATTTGAGATTTAATACTTCCAGCAGCGCCGCATACGTAAACGGATAGACAGCGAGAGGAATAGAAGAAAACTTGGTCTCGCGAAAATGCGGTCGTCTGTTTCTCGACCGGCGCACAGAAGTCGGGTAACACCTCGCGTTCGCGTGGCTAAATCCTTGGCAATACTGGTCAATACTATATGAAAATGTCCAACCGTGAAGTTGTCCACTAAAGATTTCGTATTACCATATAAAAGTATTGTTTCCGATAAAATATTATATTGCAAGTTTACGTTTTGTTTCCGCAGACAGATTCTCTTCCACGTCCATATCTGATTCGGTGTAATATCTTTTCTACGAAATATGTATCCCATCGCATCTGCGATATTTTACTCATTGAAATAATTTCGTATACATTATAAAAATATACTCATTGCAGAAGAAGAATGACATTTGGTATAAAATATTGCAATGTACATTTTCATTCTGTTAGATTCTTTTTCGAACTAACTTCTCTTCTTCTCTTTTAGCACAAATTTTATTTTCTGTGCAAGCAATTTGCGACAATTATTTGTTATATAAAAACAATTATTTATTATATAAATATAAATATATAAAAATAAAGGAAAATGTCAATAAATTATTCTTTTGTGTCTATAAATTTAGATAGCAAAGAGTGGATTTTTATTTGCGATTTATCTTGAATTTATTATGAAAACTATTCGATTACAGACCGGTTTAAAGTTTTATAGAAACCGCCGAAAAACTACCTCTGTCGCGAGACAGTCGCTTTTAATATAATTTATTTGATTTGCATTTTTGCAAAATAAAAAGAATAACGGATAAAACCATAACGATATTTTTATTTACTGGTCTATAGTTGCGATAATATAAATGTTGTACCTGAGAGAAAGTGTCGCTAATGTTCTTTACCGCGTTCTTGTATTTCGCTCAACGTTACATTTTCATAAAACGTTTTATCCGCCCCGCATAGCCGAGTTTTAGTACCACCAACGTCCGTTGCATCGCAAATGATAAGAATGCAACTTAAATACATTTTAGAAGATAATACAAGACAGAAGCTGTCTGCTATGGGACCATTATCTTAAAGCGCAACAGCATGCATAACAGTTTCTGTATTATCGCATATCTACAGTTCAGTCGATGTTCCCCAATTTCCAGTTTGGCATTCTGGCGATATCGTCCATTATATATGTATGTCTTGCATCTATAGACACACGAAATAAGAACAAATAAGGGTAATTTCTCCGGGCTATTTTTGAAGATATGTTTGCTCAAATTTAATTAAGAAAAAATTGACTTAAGTCAGATGTAATTATTGATTGAATCGAAAAGACCGTCTCTTATCAAACCCCCATTATAGACATTAATTCAAGCTTCGAGAAAAGAATTTGATCTTGAGGGAAAATGGCAAAGAAATATCTCAAGCAAATGACTTTACTCTGAATGTTTAAATGGATATTAAATTCGAAATCTCTCGGAATACTGTGAGAAGTATGAATAATATAATATAGAATTATTATATAGAGATTAAGGGGACAGAAGAGCTATCGAAGTCAATAATCTTATAGATAAGAGTATCCTTAGACGGCATGGTATACCCCATTATGTTTGCTATATAAACGAGCAATATCGCCGCTATTTCCGGCACACCTGCGTACCACTCTGCCGAGAACAGCCGACGCGACGTGACAAGTCTCGCGAACTTACGCCATAAGATCCGAAGTTGCTTGAGAAAAAAAAGAAGAGGATGCTCGTTTTATGCACGGTGGACGACTTGATGAACATTGAGGCGCGTTTTTCGTGCCTCTGCATTCCGCATTTGTGCGATGGAGAGGACTGATAATATAAACGATCCTTTCCTGGAAACGGAATATGGGCGACGGTGGGTTCCGGCATCAGCACGAATTACGATGTCACGATTTCTCGTCGGCGAACGTCATCGCGCCGCATGAGCCGGGTGAATTATTCACCAGCATGTCATCTGACAAAAGCACCCCGGGGTACCGCGCGGAATGCGACTTAAGGCTCGTGTCCGTGGCGCACGCGCCTGGAATAATATCCCGCCTCATTCGCGTGACCAACCGACGGGCTCCTGGAGGACGCGTTTGAGGTGCTCCAAAGGGATGCGATTCATTTTCCGAAGAATAATTTTCAGCGTCGCTTGGCGATCCTGTAATAGCATTCATAACGAGACGACCTAAATGCTACCATCATTTCTCTGAAGCTATCTTTTAATCACGATGTTTACGCGAGCGCAGACAGCATCGATATGTCGCTTTAAATAAATTACTCTTTGGGACGGATAAACGAAAAAGACAGTAATTGAAGCAGATAAGTGACATACGTATAAGCGCATTGTCTGAACAAAATGTGTTAACATTCGCTCATAAAAATAAGGAGAACGTCGTGGGTATTTCATAATGACGGATATTACCCGCATCCGCGACGCCCTGAATGGCGGCCTACGTCTACTGGGGACACTCATAAATTCACTGTGAGGCCTAATCGAGCGAAATATATCCAAACTGTGATATCCCAGCGCTCGTTAACCTTTGCTGCGACGGCGATGCATCTAAAGTTCATGTCCCCGGTTGCGCTGCTCCGGCAAGCGCGTCAAACGGGAACAAGCTGGACTTTATTACGTGTCACCGGCATGCTGCCATAGTAAAGGATATTGCCGGGGCTTGCTAGGGCATTGTGTGTAAAGGATAAACAGTCCAATAACGCGCCCCTTAAGGCGAGCTGGACTACATTATTGTATGGAAAACCAACATTTATGAAATAACAGTTTTAATATTCCTCTTGTGACTTTCCATGAAGATCAAAGAACTGTTACATTAATACAAAATTTACAAAAGCACAAAAATAAAGGAATAAAAATATGTTTTAAATTATATATATTTTTTAAGAGAGCAGTATACATACTTATCTAATTTATCTAAAATGCTATAATTTCTTATAAACAACGTTATAATCGTGATTTGTATTTGTATTCAGAATGTGATTTTATTTTTCTTAAATTCTTGATACGAATCGATCGTTTGTCCCTTTATTGGGAAAAAAGCTCGACAAAACAATGCCGTCGGAAGAGATCTGTCAAGACTTTTAGGATCCTTTTCAAAGAAATCCGAGCATTCTTGATTCCTCGGCGAGACAGCTCAGAGGCGAGCGGAGATTAACCGAAAGTTTCACCACGATGTCCCGTAAACATTCAACATTGTTCTCGCGAAATAGCGAGCACGAAGTTATGCCGGAGACGCGTCCACGGATGAACTGTGTTTGTCGACGACGTCCCAGAAATTTCTCGAGCTCGCATTCAACGAGCGATCTCATCTCGTCACGTCTCCCCATGGCGGCCGTGGCGACGTTTACATACCCTCGCTCAGGTTTCTTCCCGCAAGCTCTCGAAAAGTGAGCTTACCTCTCTCTCTCTTTTTCTCTCTCTCTCTCTCTCTCTCTCTCTTTCCCTCTCAAGTCTGCCACGATCGCGTCAACGGATTTTATTGCTCTTTCGCGGTGATAGTCGAATATACCCCGCGCTTTCCTTCTTTCGGCGCCTCATATTTCATCGCCTATCAACCCCCTGGTCGGACTCGATTTCTCGGCACGAAATCACGAAATCCCACCGCGCGCTTTCTACCGGTGCGGAATAAAATGCGCCCCGTCCTCGCGGGGACACCCAAGTCCACGAAATCCAGTTGTCACGCGCCGTTCGATCCGCATTTGATCCATGGCTTGGCTGCGCCGAATCGTCTCGGCTTCTCGTGCCAACGTTTCGGTCGTGTCGAGCATCCCCTGCTGACATTTGCCGTGCCAAAGATTTCGAGCTTCAGTGAAAATACTGCGACTGTATTAATAAGTAACAATTTCTATTTTCAAACGATTATAAATTGAATCCATACGTCGTCGACTGTAACAGCTTATCGCATATCGTAAATTATGGAACAATGTAACTTTAGGAGGTAATCTTAGGAAAGTAAAATATTTAATGAAATACATATTGATTCATTCTAATAAATAATGTAATTAGTCAGATGTGTGTATTGATTTGATAATAATGAATAACGTTATAATTTATGTAACAACAAGCGCTGTTTACAAAACAAACATATCTTCTTATACATTTCAGTTCCAATATTATTATATGATCTCGATTTGATATCAGGATTTTCGTTTAAAAATAATCTCAGGAAAATTTAAGCATCGTTGCGATTATTAATATCCTGTATATACATATACATCGATACATTTTGTATGATTATTCGAAAAAGTGACTCAGCATTCAACTACAGACATGTATTCACATATAAAATAGTATATTCCGCTTACTTCCTGTAATATAATTACTTGAAAATAATATAATTACTTGAAAAGATAGAGAAATGGATGAGAGACACTCTCTCATCGTGCAGCCACGTGCGCAGTCATGCGGAGGACGTTCGCGTACGTACGTGCGTACACGTGCCGCGTGGTTTCGTACGCACGCGTACATACAGTAATTACGCAATACCGGCAAGTTATGCGAGGCACGCGACCGATTCTAATCCCGTTTATTGCTCTCCTTTTGCCGTCGCATTCCCCACGTATTTCCATTTTCTCGCCTTCCCGATGTCGCTCCGGACGGGACGCGAGCGCGAACGGAGAGACGACACCCGCCAGAAAACGGCAAAATCGAAAAGCGTGCGAGAAGATGAGACGAGAGCTGGGAGAGATCACGAGAAGTCTCGCAATATCGTGACGCCGTTTATCTCGAGTTGGGAAAGCGGAACAGAAGTAGAATCTTCGGTTTCTCGAAAATGTCCCACCACAATTCTCACTGTTTCCGTCATAAAAATGCAAGAATGGCGTGCTCTCGTAACGATGACGTATCTAATTTTGCACTTTATATTCTGACTGACATAACTTTACTTTCGTAATTTCAGTTTCGTACGAGACGCCTCGCTCCAGACGTCTGTATTTTATATTCTGCCGAGAGAAAACACGTAACATAACTCTCGGTCTTCTTCCTGGAATATTTTAGAGACGAGATAAGACTTTATTTTTCAACTTCGTAAATCTGTTACATTTTTACACCCGCTATCGTTCGCGATGAACAATTTCGCGAACTCGATTATGTTAGTCGATCTGTTCTGCGGGCGATTTGAAGCGGGTATGTTTGAGGTACGATGGTCGATAAGTCCGTCAAAGGCGTATCGTTAATCGGATGAGAGAGATGTGCATTTAATTGAGCAAGTTGTCAAAATGTTTGCTCGTATGTATGAATATGTATCCTAGAAACGCGATTAGAATGTGTGTGACCGTCATATTCATCCGTTGCGACCGCCGTATCAGGTCTCAATCCTAATTTCAATTCCCTTTTGAATCCTATCACTCTTCTCTCGCTTTTATCGTCTCTGAATTCTGAATATAACGTGTTGTATAATCCCTTTACAAAATAAAGACCGCATTATGATAGAATGATACAAATTAAATAATTTTTTTTTCTACATAAATATGAATTTTTTGAGTATGCATTTTTGTGTGTGTGTATTGCAAAGAATTATAATAAAATTCAATAAGAATCTCTAAATTAATACTTTTCTTTAGAAGCAATGCGCTATAATTTTAAGCAAAAATACTTATTTCGCGCACTGTGTTCGCAGAAACTGTTTTACACTTTTATTATTTACAATATACATATATACGTATACATATATATTACAGAGCAAACAAATTAGTACAAACAATTAGTACAAACATTTTAACTGATTATAGGAACTTTCAAGTTCTTTCTTCTTTTGTAATTTTGTTATTTTCATATCTCAGAATATATCATTTATATTAAATCCTTGCTGAAATAACGTTATTGTTTCAACAATGAACGTTATTATGACAGGGCGAAATGCAATAGCGGATTTATGTAACAAATAATTTCCGTGAGTTTACCATTTGTTAGCATCATGAACATAATAGCCATGATATTATATTAATAAAGCTCTGTTTCTCTCTCTCTCTCTCTCTCTCTCTCTCTCTCTCTGTCTGTCTCTGTCTCTGTCTCTCTCTTTTTGCTCTCTGATAAATGGTAATTTAGATATTTTCGTTTTAGTTTCCATCTTATAATTAATATTTTATCGTTACTACTGATTTTTTTACTTAATTTTACATAAGCGTTATAAGTAATATTAGCTGCTAAATGTATGAATATATAATATACATATCAGATGTCGGATTTATCAATCATACTATATAATGATGAATATTGCATAAATCTCTTGTAATATTATGCATTTTTCTCGGCGCCTTTTTTTCCAGTACGTCATGATTTAAGGATGTATCGGAGCTATCTTCGAAATAGTACCAAATCGATAAAAATTGTGAGATTGTTCTTTTAGCTTTCCTGATGTGATATAAAAAAAACTTTAAACGAATCCACTAAACAGTTGCTAAATAATAACTATTTTAATTTTCACTGATTTCACACATATTCTTATGGAAAGAGATTGTCTTGAAGGATAAAAATATTGAAGAAATGGTACCAATGTTTTCAATTTTTTTGTATGTACATTTAGCATACAGATGAAACTATCAACCAAATTTCAGTTATCTTCACTACATCGTTTTAAAGAAATAAGTTATGAACTGACACAAATATGCTATCAGTACTACAAATAATGTTGGAAAAAACATTTATAATATGAAAAATACCTTTCTAGGAGTAAAAATAAGACTCCAATTATAGTTTAAGTTTCTTACATCTAGATTTACCATGTGTAAGGCATAGATCTTCAAGTATTTCAAATTTCATGCACTTTTATCTAAGATTGTACCTCCGATACATCCTTAATTATTAGACAAATATATTGAATAATCGAGCTCGTGTTGGTAAAAAAATTTTGATATGACTCAATTCGTATTTTACGAGTACTCGCGCGAGCCTATTTAGTATTCGCGACATTAGTTGCCTGAATGCATCGATATATGTTAAGGTTTCCTTGTAGCGCTATTGACTTTTATAACCAATCGAGAACAAAACGCGAACTGAGCTAAGTACCGGACGACGGAAGAAAAATCATTCTGGTTAAATACAAACCTTGGAAGGAAACCAATAATTGGAGCCGACTACTTTCGTGCGGATATTATGGCAACGAGATCGAAGTGACGACGATTGAAACCGCGTCGGTGGACTTCGAAGATAGGAGGGCTCACTGAACCAATAAATTATCTTCTTCGCGAAGCCACGAGGAGCGCTTTTTTGCAGGCGAAAGAGTCCTTTTCACGTCACTGCGCTCCTTCTTCCTTTCCACTTTCGTTACTTCTTAGTTCGCTCGATTCCTTCTGGTATGCACCCGCTGTAGATTACTCGCACATGAACATATTGCTCTGTAATAGTATGACTGACAACCCTTTCACGCCTTACGAGTCTATTATGCAGTAACTGCGATAAACGTATTATGATTGAACGATATATAAACGTTGTGATAGTTAATATTAAAAATTTAAACAATAATTTTCTAATATTTCAATATTCCAAGTGATAATATTATTTTTCTGTCGATTCTTCACTGTATTTTTGTTCAAATATTTAATTTTTTATACTATATTTAGGAAACAAAATTATATGTATACTGTTATTTAAAAAATTATTAAAATATTTATATATTTATATTGTTATATGCATATTAGCATCAGTGATTAATATATTTTAAATATCAAGGAGTATTTTTTTTGGATTACATTTTAAGTGTTTGAAACCAATTTTATAGTCTGTCTGATAATTAATAAATAAATTCATCTATAAATCAAAGAAAGAAAGATTGAATTTAATTTCTTAATAGAATTACTATTCAATCGTTTTTAACCTGACTTTGAACTAAATGTTAATTTAAAAATTATTATTATGTAAAACCTGGTTGTGATCAATGAACTAGGAAAAAGTAAGTTGCTAACCATGGATTGAATTATATATTACTTTAGAATAAAAGCCTGAACAACGAAAATAATATTGTATGAAAACCATTTATTATAATCAAGAATTTAATTAATATTTTAGAATGAGAGTTAAAAATAATGTCCAAAACATTTAAAAAAAGAAGGAAATTGATCAAAAATAAGATTTTTATATTAATATTTAAAAGTTAAATATATTTGTATAATATATGTATATGTATACAGTATACATGTATGCAATTATGTAAATTATTTTCTAAATTAGAGCGTCTTAATTATTTTGATGCCAATTGTAATATGTAAGACACTTGTCCTTTCATCTTCGAGTGATATTCGTTATTCTTATATCGAGATAAAAATGGAAAACTTATAATTCAGCGAAACACCATTCGAACGTTTCCTCTGGTATTTCTCTAACGTATGATTTCTCTTTTCTTTGTTCCAGGTGAGTGTCACCGGTGTACTGTCCAATCGCATATGTGATTCGCTGGTATGCATCAGCGGTTCGAGAAAAGAACACGTACACCGCGACGTGTAATTTCGCCGACCGTGTCTTTTGCACGAACTATCCGAGGTCGATTGCCGCAATCGACATCGCATAGTTTCTAACAGCTGCGCTGTCGTCCAAGTTCCGACGACGGAAAACTTTCCGTCATGGATTCAGCTAATCGTCACAATCAAGTATGTATCTTGCGATGTGTAGGTACGCTATTAGAACGTACTCCTATTAATTTCGAGCATTAATATGGAAAGATATTCCCATTACTGACATTGAATGCACTGAGACACGAACGCATCAAATTCATGAATTAATTTTGAACTAACTGAAAATTTAAGAAGTAGCTACAAATATTACATTGAGATATGTATGCACAATTGTAATAGTAATGAAGACTTGAATAATTTTAACTACTTATATAGAAGATATTTAGAACTGCAAATAAAATTTAATAAATAAGATACGAGATTCGCACAAAGACTTTATAACTTTTGAGAGCTACTCATAGATATCAAATACACTCTATTATTGTACCAGTTCAAATTTTATCCTCCGACAAAGATCAAAGAATTCGTACGAGCTACGAGACAATGAAGCGAGGCTATGAAATTCCGAATCGACGCCCCATTCTCAATTGACAAACGTATTTGATTTGGCGGACTTGCTCTTCGAACTGACGACGGCGACGTGCCTCAGCTATTTGACGTGTTACGATGATGCTCTGACAAAAGCATTCCGCAAGCTATCGATCGATTGTACGGAGTCAGTTAGTTAAGATTAATTCGACAAAGCCCGTACGAGACTGCTTAGCTGCTACTTAACTTTGTGTTTGCAGTTCTGGAAGTTCTCTTAATGTGTATTACGCGTGACTCGCTCTTGCTGTGCGTAATTAAATTCAAGATGCTCCTATCTAAAGCTGACGCGGAAATGTTCCGTTAACATGTATGAATTTAAGCGAGGAGCAGAACGACTTTGTTCTAATTCGTGCATTCTGATAGAGTTTACGAAGTATAAGCTAGAAATTATTATAATAACATCAATAAATTGATTACATTTTAGATATATGATATATCTAAATTTACATATTAAATTTATTTAAATATAAAAAGATTTTTAATGAACTTTTTAAAAATTACGAGATTATTTGGAGTATAAATATGTGGATAGAATTATGAAGAACGGTAATCATTTAAACGTGTAAACATTAAGGATTTTCGAATTAAACAAAAATGAATTGAAACATTTTTTTAATAGGATAAAATTTTAATCTTTTTGGTTTATAATAATCGAATTTTTTAAACAATTCTTGAGCTTATTTGGAGCGATGAGGGTTTACTGTCAGCTTACGTTTTGATATGAATTATTACGCAGCGATAAAATAGATAAGCGCGGCTGCTAGCGAGCAGATATCGGATCCTGAACGACACATCCCAGCAATCCATCTTCATCGCTTGGCGATCGTGGTATAAGCTGTTCCACGATCGCAGTGACTATCAGTCATTGATTTCTGATTTGTGGGAATATATTATACCTCCTTTATATACTGTAGTTATGTGAAACTCATTCTTTCCTTCTTCATTATAAATTAAATCGTATAATAATAGAGTTATCTAGAACTATTATAACACACCGAAATTAAAATATTATAATAGATACTTTTTGATGATAATTAATTTTTTATCTTTAATAACTTTATAAAATAGACAACGTTCTTTGCATCACTTTTATCGATAGAAACTTATTTTTAATATAAGAACAGATTTTGATTGTATCGTACACTTTATTTTAAAACTTGCTCTGAATTCTGAAAAATTTTAAACTTATAGCTAACGGAATTTTTAATTAGAATTTAAAAACACATTGATAAATTGTGATACTTTATTTTATAAAAAGTATCTCAAATTCTGCGGTAATAAATTTTTGATAAAACGCATTAATTCCACATGTGAATGTTATATTCATATTTATTGTATTAAATCTTATATCCCAATAATGCAACGTTCGCAATTTTCAGAAACCAAACTACCATTAGTGGACTAAAATATCAACAGTTTATATATCCATTAACGTTTGCGTTACACACAAAAAGTAAATCCGATCGTACGCACGAGCGAAGCGAAAGCATTCGTTTTCTGATACAACGTCGGTCGATTGGAAATCCTCGAATCGATTGATCGGAAAAGCATACGAATAAAACTCAACTACTATCAATAATGCAGAAACGCTATTTGTGTTAAGCCTGGAGCACAGGATGCTTTTTTACCTGCTAGATTGCTTACTCGTGCCTGTGCTACACGTCCTGATTGGCTCTCATGATTGTAAGAACCAATAAAAACTAACCAGGACGCGTAGCACAGGTACGAGCAATCCAACAGGTAAAAGAGCATCGTGTGCTCTAGGTTTTAGACGTTAAGTTTGACCATTCAATTAAATAATTATTCATTTTATTTTCCCTATAAAGAGCACGTAGGTTCCAATATTCTAATAATATCTCTTATAACATTTCTTTGATGTTTATTAACATTTTCATTTTTATATTTTTTTTCTCGAGGACGGAATTTATTAATGCAAACGTTTTATATTTTAGAAAAAATTTTAAGTAACCATAAATTTTTATAGTTCTTTGGCAATAATGACAAGAACTTCATTTAAGACATCATACTTTATTAAAAAATTAAAAATTTATTTTAGTCATGACATGAATTTTAAAATATTCCAAAATTTTCAATAAAGAATGTAAAATATATCTTGAAACCTAAGGATTAAATAATTTAGAATAACCTCAATAACAGTAACAGAGTGAATGTTTCACTCATTAACCGGCTAGAATAAATTCTAGGTTGTTGCAGCGTGAATTTAATTAAACAGCTTGAAATAAATTGGAGTTTATTTTAATCTAATGCGAGAGGGCAGTGAAGAATAGAGAGAGAGAGAGAAACATATCGTGTCATTACAACATATCTTACTCGAAAAGAAAATATATTGAATTTCTGTTCGAAATAATAGGTCAAAATATTGTTCACTTAGGTATATTTTTTCTCCCACATATTTATCTTGTCGTTTTTGTTTTTGATAAATACGTGATAAGTAAATGATTAAAGCTTGTCAAAAATTGACTACGCGGATTCAGTTATTCCATATGCAGATAGTTTTATTAAATGCATTCGCGTCAGCCTGTTAGAAGACAATTAGCTGTTTTTGAAAAGACACATTCAGACAGACCGCGCTCTGTAATCTGATTCTTCGTATTTAATTTCATGGTAGCATGGAAATAACTTCCGCATGCTTTGCAAGAGTGTTTGTCGAAAGGTTGAAAATGAGGAAGCTTGCTTTGTTTCACTGTGAATTTACTATTCCGCTCATCTCTTGGCTATTCGTTGATGCAACAATGAACGAAATTTTAATATCAAGCTTTGTTTCTCAAATAATACGATAAGATAAACCTACAATATTTTCCTTAATTACTAATTTGCTAATTATTAAAATATAAAAATTAAAATAAATATATAATATATAATATATAATATTAATAAATAGAATGATCGGGTTTATTAGAAAAATCAGATAATGAAGTAGATACAATGATCTTTAATAATATTTTTATTGATGCACATTATTTTTGATATTTTTTACAAAAATATAGTTATTTAATAAAAAATATTAATATTAATATTTAATAAATAGCTATTGTATTTATATATATGTATACACATATATTTCTATTATTATCTCTATTGTATATCTATTGAATATTACATTACATAATTCTCTGTTATTCGAAATGGCTTAATTAACTCAGCAATGTGGCCGAAGTGCTTCTGCATAAAATAATCCCCGATGAAACAGCATGGAGTAGGATTTCGTGAACAAATTAACTGTAAAGTCTTGATTAAAGCTACTTTATAAGCCAGCTAGAATGGCAACGATAGTCAGAGAAAGTTGCAGGTAATTGGCGTTAACTTCGAATTAGCCATAAGATTAGCCGCGGACGTGCCATCGCGGCGTCTCAATCGACTGCTTCCCCTCGGCTAATCCTGAGAAATCGTAACGATTAAACGTAATTAGAAACCGATAAATGGCCTGCTCGTGCGAGCAACCAGTGTCGGTACAGCGCAAGAAATTGGTTTAATTTCGCGATATCGTGAGTGTCATTTTATGAAAATAGCATTTTGCAGCGTGCTAGATAATTATGGCAACGATTGCACACGCGCAGACAATATTAAAACTCATTGAATTAATACGAGCATAGAAGTCGATAAGAACACAAAAGACTTGTTTAAAAGCGGCACTGAAAATCATACAGCGCACATCGCAACATACAAATTAAATAAATTTAGAGCAAAGATTTTGCAGTAAATTTTATTATAAACTGCAATTTTTAATATTCAATATTCAACGCATTCGATAATCACGTAACAATGCAGTTAAAATAAAATTTACTTGAGCGGAAGAATAAGGTTATTATTATTTATTCATACAAATATAACTTAATTTGCTTAAAGCCTTTTAGTTCGAACCATGAATTACTTTATATTTGTAATTTCTATATTAAATTTTCGCTAATTAAATTCCAAACTCATCGAACTATCTATACTCGAGATGTAAAGTGCTCGATTAATAACAACGCGCAACGTATTACGTGACATATTGTAATAACGCATTATCTACGTTGCACTATATTATATTGCGTTATATTATAATTCCAATGAAAATTCTATCAATCCTGCGCGGAAACCATAATTAATAATGGAGAAGGCAATAAATGCGCGCAACGCATTTTTTGTACTATTGTTACAGTATTGTGTAGAGAAACAGTACACATGTCGGACACTCGATGTAATCACGTTGCGTAAAAACAGTCGGAAAATGAGCCGCTCTGTTATCATTCGAGGCCAATATTTACGAGGAGGGCGACGATGTTAAATCGTAGATAGATGTAAGATCCGAAATCCTCGGGGCAAATAAGCGGTGCCAATGGAACTTTGCTACTTCCGGGTCAGCCGTGTTCCTAAAATTGCCCCCGTCAACCGATAAACTTTGTGAGAACGAGAAAAGTCAAGTCTCGGCGAAGAAATAAAGGGACGTCGATGGTAGAACTCGGGAAAACAAAGGAGCGCGGGAAAACTTCTCTCTTCTTATTGCAGCTTTTCGATTTTCATATCTTCGAATTGTTACGACGAGGTGCGATAGTATCGTTCCAATCAGTGTTGCAGATATCTTATATTTATCCGAAAAAGTAGAACATCTAGACGCATTAAGATGTATTAACATGAATTTCAGTTCCGTTTTATTGCTCTTTTCACTCTTTATTTATCTTCGTTAAATTCAGATTTTAATCTACAAATATGAAATTCTTTTGCGTTTGACATCAATCTTTTTTTAAAGATTAATTTTGATAATAATAGGCAATAAACTCAAACGTCTAACTGCTCTTTACGTTTATTCTAAAAATAGAGAAATGATTAAATTATATGCACATAAAAGTATTTCTTTGCTGAAATTTTCAACTTAATTAAATTCAATTTCTTTTCGAGAATCTACGCTTTTAAGGGGCGCATATGAAAATGACAAGATTCCCTCCCCTATCTTGTCCCTGGCCGATTGAACGTGTAATCAGAATGCGTGAAGTATTTACAGTTTGTAAAGGTTGAAAGGTAAGTGGATGGGGATAAGAGGATTTCATGGAACGGGAAAAATATTCAGAGCACGAAAGATTTATCACGAATACACAACGATCTTGTGCCAGTCATAGACGTATGCCGGCGACTCTGTGTTACTGTTGTCCTGTCGGTTTAAATCTCCGTGCACCTATCTTGCTCTTCGTCGTGTTCGAACTAAATCCATGAATCGTACGTCATTCCGATGGATGTGCAATGCGAATCTGTATCATCACAAAGGGCTTTCACCGACTTGTCGATGTGGCGACAGGTTTGATATGGAAGCGATCATTAGCAAGAAGAATAATCGAATAAAGCTTTAAGTTCGTGAGAAAGTGAAACATTTGTATTTTAAAAATATACATCTCTCTTATTGTTTCGTCTAATTTAATCTGAAAATAAAATTTCGTGTTAAAACTGGCAAGAGAAAATAATTGAGATGTAGTCGATTTAATTTTATAAGGATATGAGATGGCTCTGTTTTTATGTTAATTAATGTTTGAAATTATATCGAGAAAATGTAGTGAGTTTTAATTATGTTCATAACCAGTTTATCTTGGATATCTGAGAAATATTCTAGTCGTAGGAAAAAGATTGAAATAGCTAACTAACACCAACACGTTGATAGCTTTCTTTAATAAGATACGTCTTATGACCTCGTTTATTTTCTTCTGAGATTGAGGTTCGCTGTCACAGAAAACGGAATAATAAGTATTTAATAAGCGTACATGCTCCATTTCTGTTCAACATTCTATTTTACATTCTCTCTTCACTATCTTAACTTGATATTATTCCGAGACGAAAACAGAGTAATTATGTTATATTATATAGTAAAAAACTGTCACTAATTTCTCAAAAATACACTTTTTCCAGAATAAATAAAAAAATATACCTAATTTAAATTATCTTGCTAATTACAACATAATTTTACAGAATTATCCTATTGTTATATTGACATTTATCCTGTTAAAATCATAAAATTTGGCGCAACAAATTTTATAATATGAATGTTATATATGAATATTTCCATTAATATGTAATTTTTTCATAATATCAGCTTCAGTTAATTTCAATAATCGCATGAAATGATCATATTATAATATTTTACCACATTTTTAACGATCTCAATTCCGGTTATTACTATTATTTAATACATTTAATATGATACCGTGTTATATACCGTTTTTATCAGCGTGTCCATTAGCATTATTCGCATGTATCAATATCATTACGATCTCATTATTATTCTATGAAGCCATGTCAAAGCATTTTTATTGCCTACAATATTGCGGCTTATACCATTAATATCTGTTACTGCCATTGTGAACCGCTTCAGCATCCAATAATCCGGATGTTTGCGACACTTGGGCGCATTCGATAGACGCTCGAGTACAATATAGAAACAAAGCTGATGGCGAAGGAAAGCACAGAAATGAAACAAGTTTGGTTATTAAATACTTGTTACTTCGCTTTAGGAGACCAATCCGTGGCGGATAACGGATAAGATGCGGCGTTACCAATTGTAATAAAGAAAATCGTAATATCGCGTGTCGCCTGTTGGAGATTTCCGTTCTCTCTCTCTCTCTCTCTCTCTCTCTCTTTCTCTTTGCGTTTTATATTTCCTTTGCAAAATCCACCAATTGGAAAGCATCACATTAATTCCCAGGATCGCGTCGGAAAGTAATTTATACAATCTATTCCGGATAAAATATCAAAGATGAGCATACAGGTTCCCTTTTAAAGTAACATTAGCAAAGAAGCACTTTGCAAACGAGGAATAAAAAAGAATACGAAGAATATTTTATTTATTTACCAAATTTTCTACGTTTTCAACTGGTTAATAATTTAAAAATTGTGAATTTTTTGATATTTTTATCAAGGAATGAATCTCTTTCATAACGATAAAGAGATTTAGAGAAATGACAGGAAGTAGAAGAAACTAAAGTATCTTGTATAAATCTGACATGCGAAACGTGACCTACACAATGCCTTTAGGAGCCACTTATGATAGAGCACTATATTCACATATGTCAGTTGAAATATTTCATTTTAGGCGGTCCCGAAAACATCTAAGTATATTATTCTAAGAGTTTTTTTCGTCGTTCAAGGCGCAAGTTATTTTTGTGGTGACATCCTTTACGCTGAATCACTTTTCTTTCGTCTGGGACGCGATTCACGCGAAACGCTCGTCAGGAGAAAACCGCGTAAATTGGCCTTAACCCGCGGCATAAATCCTTCGCGATGCCGCACACAAGTCTAGCGAGATACTTTTTATTAGTTCCTCGAGGAGGCAATTAAACGACCGTAATTCTGGCGTCGAGCACTTTCTCCGTTCTTCCGCCATTTCACCCGTCTTTTACCCCGTACTCTCAAACTCTCTCGATCCGCCCGCCGCGGAGGTGAGACTTCGATCCTTCTTGGCGATAATAGCGAGATTGCTCCCGATAGAAGTTCGCGACGCGCAAAGCCGCTTCTCTCTGGGAAGGAACGCGAGCGCTGCCTTCCTTCCGTTTGACGTTCCACGGCACCATTCTCGCGCGAGAGCGTGCGGAAAGGTTCACAGTCGTACCGACGTGTTTGATTCTCCCCGTGGGAGTGTTCGGTAAGGGGATATGGGTCACGACGGCATCCCCGTGGGCCGTACAATGGGAACAACAACGGCATTGTCTAGGCAAGCGGTGATAAACGGCGCCGTGATAAAACCGGGCAAGCACCGAGCTGATGGGTTTCGGGGTTGAAGGGGGTGCCGGGAGCTTGAGGGATGGCCGGTCCGTTGTTTCGACAAAGCCGCCTCCTGGCTGCATTTTTCCACTTTATCAAGCCGCGCCTGATCTGCGCTCTCCCGCGCGCGTCCCCGTAAATAACTTTTATTTCCATTTTGATTTATACGTCGGCCTCGCGTTATCGATATCGCAGCAGAAGCCCTGATGACTTTTGTTTCGCCTTGACGAGAGTGAGATATTTTATAACCGGTGAATATTGACAGGCGGTCATGATGGCGCTTGACAAAATGTTTAACGATCGCACTCGACGTGAAACAGCAATTTTATGACATTTCGTTGATATCCTTTTTAATAATTTTTATTGCTTGAAGAATTATTAACATTTATTAAATCAACGTTCTATCTTATTTCTCAAGAATTCCTTTTTTTATTTTCCTGTAAACGAAAGAAGGTTTCTTTTAAATATAACATTATGTTTGAAGTAACCGACATACAATGCGGATATCTCGAAATCAAAACGATCAATGCCCATAACTTGCACTAATGTATGTACGCGACAAATGTCATTTATATACGCATACATTTTCTTTTTTCTGCTTTTGTAATCGTAAAACAACTTCGATTATTTTCATTTCAACCATTTATTCTCATTTTAATCGCTCAGCATATGTTAACTATCTCATCGTTCATCATTACGCAGCCATCGTGATATAATAAGTCTTTCACATACGTAACATACATAAATGCATCCGAGAAACGTGCACGAGCGTTTCGGGACGATTTTTTACCCGCTATCCGCGCCGTCCTAGCAATTCGCTATATGCAAAAAGTTAACGCCAATGGACAGGTATTATCCATGGTAACTTGAACAGCTCCGCCGGGAGCTTGACTACCACGGCGCCGTAGAGATGCAACAACGTGGCCCTCATGGTGGTACACGAACGGGCGGAGCGGTTACACGAGGAAATTAGACCGCAAAGTTCAACAGGGTTTATGACGTTGACGCGATCGTTTTGTTTGCACAGGCACGAACGAGAGGACAACGGGGCGTATACTCGGAGTCGTTCGTCAAACGAATCCCCGATTAAGCCACCGCAACGTTGTGTCGTGCGCCACGATCGACCTTACTCTCGTTGGGAGGATATTAATTAACCCGCTTCCGTAGATCGACTGTAGGTCGCTTTAAAGATGCATCATTCTGCGCGCCTTTGATCTTCACGCTTGATCGAATTAATTATCGCTGTTCCCGGGGAATCCGGGACTAATAATTGCTTCAAAGCTGTTTTACTAATGTAATGCCTTGCGCGGAGTGTATGTTGAATGCCGCGCTCGGCCAACAGGATGTCGAATCCGAGGCATACGGTTAGAATAATTGGAGGGCCGGTAAATGGACTCAAGGAGAATTTTCATGGATTTCATTCTCTGGAGATTCTCTTCTTAGAGAATAATGTCGTTACACAGAGCATTTCTTCCGAATAGAATTAATCAAATGTTCTCAAGTTTTTATTATTATGCATGATATTATATAAAATTAGAAAAATTGCTGACCAACAAAACTTACAATCTCTTTATAGAATAAAGATAAAAATTATATAAGAATTATATACTCAAATTTTAAAAACACTTTTAAAAGATAATTTAATTCACAAATTTACTTTATTCAAATATTAAATAAATATAACATACGTATATTCTGAATAATATCTATTAATGTTGTTTGAAAATGTGATAAAAAGTGCAAAGTGTTAAGTCCATCGTGAAATTTTCATTTTAAAAAAGTCAACTTACGAATGAAATATGGACTCATTATTACAAAAATACATCGTTAATCGTTAATTGTTTTTCCATTTGCGGGAAACGACAACGTTATATATCAGTGGTTCCTTGCCCGCTATGATAAATTACTGATGTTTGCCGTTCACGAGTCTAATTTACTCCAGGGAAGAAGGTGTGGTCAGAATGACATCATGGAGATGCACGTGTTGTATGTAAGATATGGGCGTTCGTGTTTTACAAGGTGGAACCGATGGTGTTAAGTAAGCTGTACATTCGCGGTCACGCCATATAGGTGTGTCACTATTCGTATGAGGAAGTAAAATACTACGTGAAGGATCACGGGCTAAGTAAGCCGGCATACTTTTCCCTGAGTAGTGGACGTGTGATTAATCTTGTAGACAGAGCAACAATTTCGTCCCACTTAAGCTCGTAGCTATTAGAACGTGCGATTTCTTAATTATAACAATGAACAAACTATTTATTTCTTACTGACAATGTTTTTATATGAATAATTATATGTAACTATTATTTGTTTAATTAAAATCCATAGAAGGATTTTTATGAATATTTCCTGACGTTTCATTTACATCACGATTTTAAATTGATAATTTATGTAAGATTATATTAATAATCATAAACTTTTCATAGATATATTATTACCAACAACATGATTTACAATAAGATTTTTTTATAATTTCAACTCTTCGTAACATTAATCTATTATCTCGATAATTAAATTATTAAATACACAAAGAATTTCCTGCATGAAATATTGATTTTGCTACAGAGCACGTCTTCGGACGAACATTACATTAATTACGAGCTTGCATCTAACAATCGTGCAATAGAGAAAAGCAATTTCAAGGATTCACTATAAAAGTATGCTTGTTTAACTAACAAAGGTGGATTGTCATTGTTGATGGATATAATTTAATTGTCGATGAAGCGTGGTAGCTACAGTCGGCAGGTGCGAATATACCTTGCACCCTGCATCTATCTTGATCGCGCGTTGTGGCTACCCTCGTTCCATTCACAGGAAACGCGTATGGCCCGTAGGTAATTCGACGATACGCGTCGCGCCGCATGCCATCCATGTAACGGATGCGTGCACGCATCGGCATGTAACGGGCGTGTGACGATGACGCAAAAGCGGCTGTTGTCAAAATGCCATCACGAACCGCACACCGCTTCGAGCACCCCCGCGAGTGGCGATACCTTTCTGGTTTATCAGATTCCAACTGCGATCCTCGCACATTTCGAATGCATGACTCGCGCGGGAAATCAGTTAATTAGTCTTTTAATTAGCGCGTTCTCTGTAATGCTCGCGATAATTTTATCACGGATTTTATTGTTTATCATTGTGACACTTCTCTGCTTAATTATTTACCGCATGTTGTTCCGATAAATAAGAGAACGGAAAATTATTTTAAAAGAATTTCAGGAAAAGCATGAAATAATGCTTGAGCAAAAATACGTACATTTTAAGAAAAATAAAACAAAATACAAAATACAAAATAGAAGAAAGGAAATATAAAAATTGTATATAATTTTGAATATGCAAAATATAAAGAAAAAACATATAATATGTATATAAATGATGATTGATTAAATTTTCTTTGCATAAATTATTACTGACTTTATTTTAGAGGGTTAATAATTTAAAATACTATATAATTTGAATTAATTTAACTAAACTGTTGATTCAATTGATTTATTATTATATTCTATCTAATACATCTATAAGTATTGTCTTGGGAATAATTTTGAAAGAATTTAGAAAATGCAACGCATAATTCGTAACGCTTCAAAACATCGTCGTCTGCATTTGGCAGTCCCCTTTATCTCGTTATCTACTTCCATTCTTCACTTCACTTCCGGTATGTCTGCTAATAGTTCAAATTAACCCAGATCCGACCCCTTAGTCTAGAGTTAACAAGATGCTGTCTATTCAACGTCGAAATAAACGACAATAATTCGGTTAAACGTTGTGGCGTGTTTGAGAGAAACGAAAATATAATAAAGAATCGAATGTTACCGCGAGTTTATTACTACGCGACAATTAGCTGATTGTACCTCATTGTAAGTTTAATTGCGATATTCACTCGGGTATTTACTCTCTACCACACAATTACTCTTTTTTTTTCATATTATCACGTATTATCGAGTATCGCAAAAAATTATCTTCTGTCATCTCGCATCTTCGTCCGTTCGTTGTGAAAACAGCTTCCATAACAGAATGATCCGTTCATTTAAACAATAATTTTCCATTAACAGTTTCCACATATTGTTCATGTAATAAATATTGTTCATGCACATTGCTTGTGTAGGAATCTACATAGAATTTCTCAATCGACTGGGAATACTGATAATTACGGAAATAATCGATAATATATTTAATTCGAAATGCTTTTTAGGTGCATTTTTCGTAACAATTCAGCGTTGAAATTTTATGGATAATACATGTTGCAATCTCGTTGCATCGAAATATAATTTTAATTTAAACTGTTAAGAGTATAATGTTGTACTTTTTGTATTCAAGGAGATATTAATCAAACCAGTCAATTAAATAAAATGGTTTGCTTTTCAAAGCATTTGCCTCGATTAATAAGAGTGAAAGTATTCCCTTTATACGATTCAACAGTTAGAAATTCAATATAAAATCGAAAATATCTTGTATATACATATTAATATTGAATGAAGACATAATAACTTCTGGAATATTTATAATTTTACATAATCTATTTGTATTGAAATTTATTCACTTGTTGCTTCAAAAACTTTTTCATTCCATATTGATTATAATCCGTACTTGAATCGATAATTACATTTAAATCTTTCTAAGTTGTGATGATAAAGATTTATAGTAATAAAACATTCATGATAATTCAGGAAACAAAACAAAGAACAAAAAATTAATACCCTATATAAGAATATGTAAAAGATAAAAATAAAAATAAGAAGCAAATTTAATAAGTATAGTACCGGAATAAGGATTATAATTTTTAGAAATGATTTACGAAACATAATTATGCTCTTCTAACGATTTGAAAAAGTAACAGATTAAAATGAAAAAAGAAAAAATGCAGTTCTATATTACATTGTATGAATTTATTTATTATAATATATTATAATACATAAAATGAATTTATTTATTATAATATATTATTACATAATAATTATTTCATTACAAGCACTATTAATTACGCGACAGCTAGAAACATTATTAATTTTTTTTCGAATGCCCTATAAATCATCTTTCGATTACAATTGTATGTATCACGAAATACATCTTCATGGAATTTACGTGATAAATTCATTATCTTTGAGTCTGATTGGGAGAACACATTACGAGTCCATTATGCATCCGCAACGCGTCTGTACCCGGAGTGAAGTGCGTTAAATATTCAGCGAAGTTAATGGCAAAATTTAAATCGCCCGAAGCTTTTTGCGGAAGGAGCAAATGGGAAATAAAAGATACGCGAATTTCGCCTCGTGACAGCGTATGTACGTCGGACTTAATGGCATAATTATTTTGCACGAGCGTGGACGAAATTGTTCGTGA
The DNA here is from genome assembly GCA_011638315.1 of Tetramorium parvispinum. NCBI lineage: Eukaryota > Metazoa > Arthropoda > Insecta > Hymenoptera > Formicidae > Tetramorium > Tetramorium parvispinum. The sequence continues at coordinate 37,141 of VBVR01000085.1, forward strand.
AAAATTTCACGAGAAGTCGCGACAAGCGATAAATTTCGTGTATGATGGATCGCAACAATTTGTGCTGAGAGAATATCGCGTCGTCCAATTTTTAGTTGCTCGATAAAGCCGATCGCGCAATGATAAAATCCAATACAATTATCAAATGATGGAATTATGCAATGTGACGAATTGGTTTAATGACCGACAATTTATTTGAGAGATTTATAATTTGTGGAATACGCTTGATATAATTTAACATCCGATTGTGAGGAGAATGAATGTAGTAAATTACGTTTATAAAAGAAAATCAATAACCGTTTATGGAATACTCATAATACCTAAATAAAACCAGAAGCTTTCGATATTGATTTTAAAATTAAAATTAATAAATATATTTTATGATGAGATTTAGTGAATTGTGTGACAAAACTAGGTTAATAATTGAGGAAATAATAAACAATCGAACAAATTGTTTTCAGAATCTATCTATGGATATAACATAAATTGCAGTTATTAATAATTTTGAAAAAAAATCAATCAATATCATTTTGTAACTTCGTAACAAACAGAAGATGTTACGCTAATAAGTGCTTGTATAATATTAAATATTTGCTTATGGTTTTTATTTTAGATTTAAAGAAATGAAATAAAACGTTATTTCAATAAAGAAATGAAAACGGTATTGACGCAGTCCGCCATTCGCGTCTCGTTAAAATTCTAAGACCAGATCTCTGCGGATAATGCGGATTTGGATCTAGAGGGAGAAGACAGAGAAGGAGAGATGCTCATCGTGATGTATCGCGAAGCGCGATTCTGAAATTGCTCCATTCGAAACCCAGGTCGGTGGCTAATCCACATTCCGTGGACGTTCAGCCGCCATCTCTCGATTTTTCGCCGGGTCGTCCCCCGCTGCGACGGCGACGGTTTCATGATTCGTACTCGGGGATCTTAACTTGCCAAACTGGTCTCCCGCTCGATCCCGGGGCTTGATCCACGAACTCGGCGCCGTTCGAACGGCTCCCGCGGGACTGGGATCGTTGCCACCTCATACGCGAACAAGGAGGAGACGCTCGTATTTACATACGAGGTCATCTTATCTGGCTAGCTGTCTCTATTCTCATTGCACGAAACGATCGTGACGATTGAACCGTCCCTCGTATTCCGATAAGGTTGTCTAGAAATGTCCTCCGACGAGGAAGTCCTCCAGAGAAGCGTTCGCATTGTTCTGTAAAATTTCTCACGTCTTGTTAATTTTTCAATACATTATTTTTTTATTTAGACTTTTAATGATCGTACTTGATCATTATTGCATTTGATTATGTAAAATATTTTTATCCATTTAATTTGTAATACTTGTATATAAGTTAAAAAATAACATTATATTTCACACAGCATAAATAGTATTTTATACGCGCAGAAACAGCTTCTAGAGCATGAGAACAGAGAACTTCAATTTTCCATTAAAGTTGTTTTTCATCATCGTGACGCGCTTTTAAGTGATGAATATTTTTGTACTACGAGTAAAAGCACTCGAGAATTCACAATAAGAATTTCATAAAGAAGGGATCAAACGCGACATTGGTTCTAAGGGGTCATAATGTTACCTTTCAGTACAACACGTGTCTCATGAATTAATAAGGATGTAACGTACCGCTCGACTAGACTAGTCTCACATCAAAGGTAAGCGTTCTCCCTTGGTGATCCAAGTCGTTTCGATACTATATTTAATTCCCACGATTATACCTTTGTCATTGAACCTAATACGAAGATAATATATATTAATTATAGAAGGGAACTGGAGAGTAGGAGAAAAGTATCACTTAGCTGGCTTTTGATCTAACATTAATACGTATGAGTTATTGCGATGAAAGAAAAAAATTTTGCCGAAAACTTTATCCGCATTTAATCGTTGTTTAAATCTGATATTAAATATCGAGGCTAGTCTGACTTCACCGAGGCTCAAATTGCAAGTTTGCTTGCAATTTAAACGCGGAACGGTCGAGCGAAAATGCTTGAAAGCGCTAAGAATTATGCGCGAGCGAGCAAGTGGACAGAACTTTGAACTTTTGTATCGGGAAGTTTCTTGTCGCTCCTTTTTGTCCTCGCTTTTTTTCCTGCTCATCGCGTCATCCCGCTCGAGGACGTAACAATTTATATTCATGAGGATTATTTCTAAAAGGGACGGGCACGATCTACCTTTCGCGATTTCTGCCGCCCTTTTATATGCTGATTTGATCGTGATTTGATCGTGGGTGGTTATGAAGCCTTAAGGAAAAGAAAAAGAGTAGAATTTAATGGGGCGTCAACGGGAATTCGGACGTCGTTCTGCATTTATAAAAATTTTCCCAACCTAGCTCATCAGCTTAATCCTCCTCTATTTTCCGACGAGATCTCTCAATTAATTTAAGGTTTCGAGTTTTAACGTTATTAAAAAACTCATTATATTTTTAATTCCATTACTCTCTTAAATACCGTAGTTTGTGGATGATAACTTGATTTATTGCAATTAAATATATTAGAAGAAGAAAATGTGATTAAACGTTTTTAGATGTATTCCATGAATGAGAGATACGATTATTTATAATTCATTTTGTGAAATTGTAATAATTTCATTAATCTGAAATGAAGAAGAAGCGGACAATCGCAACAAAAGTTTCAAGATCGTCTCTCCGCTTCTCTTTTCGACGCCATTTTTGTTTTTATTCTTCTTCGGCGATCCAATTTTGCTTATCAACGACGTCATTTATCGGGAATCTACGGTCGAGGCAAATATGATTGTAGAAAACAAGAAAGTTATACGACGAAGCGAAGGCTCGAGGAGGTCGAAGTAGTGCCGTAAATGAAAAAAACTGTGGATAAGAAACTTCGTTATCGGGAGAATTCGATTCCGTAATAAATCGTTAACTTTTACAAAAGTTTAGATGTTCTCGTGACCGAGTACATTACAAAATCGACTACAATCGATTAATCTGTCAATAGATATCGGGCAGCGATATTTAGAACCCTCTTAGAGTTTTCTTTCAAAGTTATGACATATCTCCTGAATATATCCATATGTTCCTGAAATAATCTATTGACCAATTTTTCAATGAACGCAATTACAATTATAAATTTATACATTATATCGCGGTTGTAATACATTCTCCTTGTCCATATCGTGTTTTCCACAAGGATACATTTGTAGCTTTATTGGTAAAGATAATTTTGTTACGATATTTCGTGGGAAAAAATGCACTAGAGGAATTTTCTCTTCGACAAGAGATATTTTGCCAGCCATATTTCAGTAATCTCACATAATTTTTATTGCTGTTTCCCATTTCTCCATGGCGTATTTATTGCTTTACCCGAGTTGAAATTTATGGTATTTTTGAAAATAAATGGGCGATGTAATTCGATTATTTCGAATACTCGGCATCGGCGTGTTTATCGCCGTGACAATAATGCTCTCAGTATGATCGAAATCTTTTCAACGCGGGTCACTAAGTGTGGAATTTGTGCTCGGATATTAACGTCATAGAGAAAACTCGTTTAATAGTGAAATACCGGAGGGAAGTAGTAAAAGCGCGCGTTTTACTTCAAAGACATGATCCCTGTAAAAGACCGGAAATTAGGAAGGAAATGAGGTAGAGCTAGTAAAACTAAGGCCATTTGAATTCTTTCATTTTTTTATCTTATCTCCGCGAAAAATGCTTATATCGGAACGCATACTTCGTAATACATTAAGAAGTTATTTCAATTTTATATTTACTCATCTGATAACTTGGCTATATTAGGTTATTTTCGTTTATTATTCTATTTTTAAAAATCTTTATTGTGAGAGAAAAATAGTTTAACACATTATACAGGATGTATCAAAATTTGCGATAAATATTTTAATGACAAATTCTTTGTAACATTTTAAGACAAAAATTCAAGTACGAAAATGCTGAGGCTATAATAGTTTTCAAATGGGAAAGGTTTAAAAATTATGAATGACAGGGCTAAAATTTAGTTAGGGCTAAGAATAGTTTAATGCATTGATATTGACATGTGACAACTATCATATTTATTTGGTTGTGTGTATGAAACAAAAAATGTTTTTATCGATCTTAACGCGAAGAGTTATCATATGAATCAAATCAATATGACAGCTGACACATATCAATATCAATACATTAAACTACTGAATAAAAACATTATTTTAAAATATGTTTTTATAATTAATTTTAGATAAACAAAAACAGAGTTTTAATGAAACTCTTGAATATTTTTTCAATAATTTTATGTCAAAGATATTCGGTTCATAGAAACACCTTTGTCGCTGGCCATTTTATTTCATACCTGAGCGCACAAAATCTTAACACTTTCATTCGTAATTTTTAAATCTTTCTCATTTGAAAACTATTATAGCCTCGGCATATTCGTATTTGAACTTTCGTCTTAAAATGTTACAAAGAATTTGTCATTAAAATATTTATCGCGAATTTTGATACACCCTGTATAATTCAAACACTCTTTCCTTGTCCTTTTACTTCTTCTCAGTCTTCTAATGTATAATTTAATATTATATTATCGTCACGCAGTATTTCATTACCAAAACAAAATTATAAAACGTGATACACGAATCAATATATCAGAAAATATCATTATAGACATAATTCTTTGAAAGCTCAGCACAATTTGAAGTAAATCTGTTTCCAATATTTTCAGATATACTGCTTTGTTTCTTGATATCCCCGGTTTGACGTGGATTAAAATCAAAATTGGAAATCATGACACAGGACGCGGCCGCGCAGAAAATAGGAGTGATATGGCCGTACGTGAAGTGAATAATGCTGGATTGAAAATTCGATTATTTCGCAATATGTGAAATTTTCGCGTCTCACGTACGCCGTACTGCGTGTTCAGGTGAAAAATCTCTCGAGAATGCCGGGCAATTTTTTAGCTTTCCATGTCGAGTCGCCTAATGTGAATTTATGGGATTATTTCATTGCTGGGAAAAAGAGGCAGAGAAGAAACAGCATCATTGAGCGCTATGTTGTGTCTAGCAATAAGTGCAACTATGTAGCGATGTATGTACGTCGAATGCGCATCGTCGCTTCGAAATTGCCCGATATTACGAAATTCTATAATTCGATTATTGGATACAACATTTTCAATATCGAAGCACGTTAATAAAAGATTTAAACTACGCAATGTCTATAATTTTTTTTGTTATTTTCTAGACGATCCAACTTTCCAGCATTATTACTTTTGTAAACAAAAAGAGTAAATTTAAATAAATTATAAAATAATTATAGAGATGATGTTAAATCAAATTTTAACATTGTTTTTACTAATTTTTCACTTTAATGTTTCTCAATCTATTCTCGTACAAAATCTATGCACACGGATGTGTGGCCATCTCTTTGAGATAGCTTCATATCACGGAATTTTATGACTCAATCCGTTACGTTATTGACGTCGTCGATACGTACGATGATTTGAGTTACAACGATGCTTTTATCGCGCTTCGCTAAATTGACGGGAAGCAGAAGCGTCGTCAGTTCAGAGCGAAAGCACAGCCTTGTGTGAATACTGTAGACCGTATTCATGTCAGTTAAATGTAATAATCTCAGATACTATTAGTGTATAATGCTGTCCTCGTATTATATAAATGAAGCTTGGATGATGATATTTATAGCATTGAATATAGAATAATCAATAAAACGTTAAATAATTTGATTATGTTATATTCCTGTGTAATAAACTTTCAAAATTGACATATGGCATGTATTGACGTTCTATTCACTTAATAATGAGATTCATTATTAAGATATATGCAATACATCTTAAATAAATAAAAAAATATATACATATATGTTAATTAAATTATTAATTTTATTTTCAGTTAATATCATTTTTTGTCTCTTTAACGAATGAAATACTGAATAATACTATTTATAATGTTAAATTTTTTTATTCTAATTGCCAATTAGTTCTGAATTTTCTTTCAAAAACCGAAACCTGTGTAGAATATCGTTAGAAACAATTTGTCGAGTGTCATGATTATTATTTGCCGAATGTAAATTAGACGAGACATTGGATCTCGGCGCTTGCTAATGTAAACTGTCGTAATTCGTGAGTTAGAGCAAACTCGAATGTAGTAGCGATTCTCGCTTTCGCCAGCCGCTATATCGATCACAAACCCGGACTGCGGATTATCCATCCCAAGCATGCTTCGTGGGGATGAAAAGGAAGGATACGCGGGGTGAAAGCACGCAAATAACACAACTTGGCAGAATAATAAATGAGGTACGGAAGAAAGCGGAAAATGCTCGAAGATCCGTCCAGACATCGGAGACGAGTGAAAGACACGGGAACGGGAGAAATAAAAGTAACCAAAGTGGAATGCCAAAGAATGTACGAAAGAATGGGACACGAGGAAAACGGTGTAGAAAGTTTAATAGCGCAAAGACGATGCGAGATATGTTTTAATATTGTAATTAATTTGTGTCGAACAAATTTCAAGACTTTAAATATCAGAAACGAAAGTAGCGAGAATTTTTTCCATCACGATTTTATTTGCCAAGAAAATGTGTTTTCTGAATACTTCATGATTGATGATTTCTTTCATTTATGATATTATGTATAATTACTTTTATTTACGTTGCTAAACTCGTTAAATTAATAACGTGATTCAATTATGTTGTATAGCTTATCTCGAAACAGCTTTTGCGACAATATTTGGCGGCAAATATAAAATATTTAACTAATAAATTGCTTGATTTTTGTTTCAGGTGAGATTTTATTTTGCGGACCGCTTTTACCAGGCAGATGGCCAAATATTTAATTTTATTCAATCTTCGGTAATGTAATAAAATATTACTATCATGATTTTTCTATCGAATCGAAATCGTTTTATATTATATGAGGTCCATTCTATTAATCGTACATTTCTATGCTGAAAAGCATAATTACGTTTTAATCACTCTCTATATTTGATTAGTCTCTCATATTTTTATAATTGCTATGAATATATTATCTGATACTTAATACGGTTTTTATATAAAATTCTTCTAATTATAAATACGGATCTAAAGTTCTTTTTATCTTTTTCTTTTTTATATGTTTATTTTTTAAATGTACTTGGGCATAAATTTGAAACGTACGTGTCATTTATAATATCCTAGAGATTATGATTAATTCTATATTTAAAGTCATTATTGTGCATAATAACGCTAACGATAAAAGATTGTGATAAATTTTTATGTAGTTTTTATTACTATTATTACATTATATTATTATTATTTTTATGTCTTTAGTTATTTATATTCTTCCTATGAAACAATGATATTCTCAATAACATAGTCGAATACACGAAACGTAAGGCATTTATAGGTCACGTCTGATTAAATCATCCGCTAAGTATTCTCCTCGCAAGCATTTCTTTCGTCTAGTTAGCAAACCGTAAAGCTCATCATTCTATCGACGATGGAATCGAGAAGCAGTATAAAGCAAAAGCAGGCTGCTCATCGTCGTAAAAGTCCACTCCGCGACCGTGCATGGATTTTACAACCCGGCATAATTGGCTGTAACCGTGGCCATTAAGGGTGCTTGATGAGCTCGTTAATCCATAGCCATTTGCAGTTCTCACTGTCTACTTAATACTTGCTTAAAGTCTTTACGAGTATTGCCGAATATCGACGTATCTCTAACGCAGCGCGCGATGACGTTTTCACCGATCGTAAAGCTCACTCGAAGGATCACGAAAAGCTTTCGCTCTTCCGCAACCGTGACGAGCGTGTTCTACATTTTACTGTGATGTTCTGAACGAGTTACGGCACGATCCGATTTGTACTTTATTGCAGCACCGTCAATTGATTAGCATGTTTTTAGTTATTTAGTTTCAGCGTTTTAGTGAAATGAAAATCGAATTCGAAAACCAATTGATTGATGTAATTTTGCAAATAAGTGAAAATTTAGCTATTCGAGTATACGTAATAATTTATAAATTTATTTTTAAGATTAGTAGTTAAATATATTTCGACAAATAGCAGTATAGTACAAAAAAAATTTAGTAGAAGTTCAAAAATTAAGATATTTTGTTGGGAAATGATTAAAATTACTCACAAATGAATATAGAAAGCTAGTTAAATTTTTAGATCCGCATACGATTCCATTTAAATAATTAATTGTCACGTTTACAGTAACGTCAGCTGAAATTTTGCTTCAAAATAAAAACGTGTATTTTATCTTAACTGATCGTTCATGATCATCACAACTGATCAAAACATAATAAAACGTCAAAGAAATACCGCACGAGTTCGAGACTTCGAGGAGTGCTTTTATAGACAATTATGTTGGCAACTTGACTCCTGCACGTCGTACGCCGAAGTTTCGAGCTTTGACTTCCGTGCGTCACCGTGTTGTTCCGCTTATTTTGCTAACTGTCGTTCGAGATCTGCTTGCAGATTTAATTTAATCTGACTATATCAACGTGCACGTCTGAACGGAGAATAGGGTGGATTGTCAGGAATCTCGTAATTACGTTGTTTAATGATAGAACTATGTCCATGTCAATTCGATTGACTATCGTCGATGCATCAATTGAAGTTTCATCGTGCTTTCGGATGTAGCCCAAAATAGATTTCCGATTTGCATACAATATAGGAGCTATTGAAATTGACAAGTTTCTTGATTGGATAATAATGGTATTGAAATGAAAGATGTAGATTGGATTCCTGCATTTCATAAATTTAGAAAAATATTCTAATTTACTATATTATAAAAGTATTCTTTCATGTCACATTTATAGATTTTTTGTATTAACTTAAAATTCTTAAATAGAAATGTTAAAATATGAATAACTTTACAGCACACTGTTAATTCTTATGAGTTAATTTCACTCCTCCTACTTAATATTTGTTTAATTTGACTAAAATAATGAGATTAAAAGGACATATTGAATAGGTTTTACTATAGTATTAGTACTCTTTCTTTTTCTCTGTCTTTCTCTCTCTCTCTCTCTCTCTCTCTCTTTTTCAAGTCATTGATGTATCTAATTTTACCTTCATGTTTTAGTCAATATTAATGACATATTGGATAGGAGCAGTGGAAGACTTAAAAATGACTCAAATTGATAATTGTATAACTTGACACTACGAATTTGACAAGTTAGAAATATAAATAAAAATGAAATACTGCATGGGAAATGAAATGTAATTAAATAACAAAATGAGATTTAAATTTTATTTTAGAAAGTTATAATTTTGCAAAGGGGTTTAAAAATATTTAATATTTCAAATTCGGAAGTTCTGACACGTGTCCTGCCAGTTTGAAAAGTTAATTTTAAGATTGTTAAAAACTCTTTAGTTAAAGTTTTAGTCTGTAAGAAGTGAACTATGTGTATTGTTGGAAATATTTCTCTGGCGCAATGCATACCAAGTAACATATTTTCGTGTAAGCTTAAAACGTAACGATCCAAGCGACGCGGCGAAAAACGACAATTTCGTAACGCGCGTCAGAAAATATCCGCGCTGTGAAAATGTTGCTCCGTGAAACCTTCTGCTAGCTCTGATATCCAGACAAGAAATATACGCCGCGCAATTTAAATCACAACGATGCACGAGGGAAAACTTTCAGCCGCCAAAACAACCTAGGACGGAGGCTGGGCAGGGAAACACTACGCGAAACACAACCGGTTGCATGCATTAGCATTGTCAGAGCAAGCTGCCACTTTGGTGGCGAAAGGGTTCGCTTCGCATTTGCATGAATAAGCAACGTCCGTGAAGCTGTTTGTTCAACCCTAGCGAACGTAAAATTTCAGCACTAACTCACGTTAACATAGAGGTCGATTAATTAAGCTAAGATTGATATTAGTAATTAAGAAAGCTGGTCGCGAAGTCTTTTCCGTATGTATGTATGAGAAAATTATAGTAAAATATTTGACAGTTAGTTGGACAGACTGATATTAATTTTGAGGGAAATTGAGAGTTAATATTTACCTTTTCGCTAGAACACGTTCGAATCACAGAAGTTTACTAATTAAGCAAAGATCAATAGTGATAATTAGGACTTTGAGCTGCCGAATATTTTTCGGAATTAAGGAAATAGAGATACCCCTCCGCAGTACTTGCTAACTATACGAACAAACGACATTAATTCGGAAGGGAAATTAAGTTAATATTTACTGTGCTATTTCACTAGTAGAAGACGCAAATGTGTCCTTAATATGATTAAATGGCACTGAAGTGCACATCTCGCAGCAAGGGAATATAAATTAGCGTTTTGTGGCTGGGGGAATCACTTATTCATTCGACAAAATATTTAGCCGTAGAACTTGGGCGTAACAGAGACGCATTCTCGGAGAGATACATTTAATTGCGAAGACACATTATGTATGCGATTACACGCTGGGCAATGGTGGGATACGGTTCATGAATATAATCGCAGAATTCGGTAAAAGTTACAGTGTTATTATTCTCTTCTGAGAACGGTAGAACTTTTCATTTTAAGTTGCAATATTTTGTACTATGTTTTTAATGGCGAAACAACAGCTATTCAGCATGTTATTCAGACTGGAAAGCTACAACCATCTTTCGTCTATGTCTACGTACCTCTTTCAAATGTATCCCTCTTTGTCAAAAATGCGCCGCAAATGCATTCCCGCCGTAATTTCGTTTCTACTGACGTTCCTAGAAAGCTTCCTCGCATAACGAAAACTGGTTTTAAGCATCTTTCGAGGGGCATCTACCATCCATTCAAAGCAACATCACAATTTTCTGCATTTTTCGCGCGTGAATGCACATCACCGACTCTCATTAAATTTTAACGAACGAATTTTTTACGATACAAAAATACTTTTTCATTGAAGTAACTATTTGCATCGCTTAATCTTTTTTTTTTCGTGATACATGTGAAGATTTACGTCTGCAATTCGAATCTGTTAATATTTCTAGCCGAAAATACGTGGAAAAATATATTTTTCAAATCCCATATAAAAATAATATTTCAAATATCTTACGATTTTTACTGAATTAAAAGTTTTCGACACACAGTATTGCAATATGCATTTCAATCATATTATTTTGATGGTATTAAAGTTTTTAAATATTTTAAAAAGTACATTCTTATCATAAATAGAATTTCTTAGAATTTTTCTTTTTTTTTAGATCTTTTTCTTTAAGTCTTATTGTTAACGGCATATTTAAGGTTGTAAGGATATAACATAAGGCTTGGCGATTAAATTGCCTCACGTTGTCCTAAAGGTTAATCGTTGGCTCACTGTAGAGGTATGTCGAGTACAAAAGGGCTAAAGGTTGCCAAGCTATCGCCACGGGAGAATCGATCGTGGCGGTCACTTAGCGCGCATGTTTCACGAAACGAAGCCGTAAAGCCATTTGCATGTGACTTTAAATTTCACGATACTTGTGATCATGACAATAAAATATTATTAGTCCTCTATCACGTCCAATTTTTACGATGGCTTGCGGAACTGCTTTATCCGTTACGGATTGAATTAAGTAAGTGTGTATAAACTATGAAATTAAATCCGAGCTAGTTGAAAAAACATCTCAATTCTTGTATAAATATTCAAAGGCGGCCATCCAGTTTATTAATATCTTCATTTTTTCCGAATTCAAAAACTATGTATATCAAATTACTGTAATTACATATGTATATCAAATTTTTTGCTGATACTAGATTAATATAAAATGATAAAGAAATATATGAAGATATCGACACATATAATGCGATATATGAGAAAAGTAATATATAATAAACAATATAATAATGACCGAAAAGTACTAATAATATTTGATTACATGTGTAAAAATATAAATAGTATTTAATTACATGTGTAATTATCTCAAATGCGTTTCAATTGAAATTATGTTTCTCTAACTGTTTATTACTAATGCAACATCGTGAATATTGAATTATCTCAGGATCAATTTCATGATTAGTCTATTGAGCTACATGCTACTGCTAATTCCCTATCAGAAACACGAGTACGATAGATACAGCCCTTAATCCAGTTGATATAAGCTATCGCAGGAGCATATTCTATCGGATATTCTACACATTTGATTCCTATCTATTGAAATGTCGAATTTGCATAAAGAATATCTTCATGTATATTTTATCGAATGTAATTGTATAAAATCGAAAATAGACGAACTCAGGTTTATTCGAAAGTTTACGAACCTATCGAATAACATTTCGAATAATAATTAAAGCGTCGCTGATAAATCGTCGATGATTCAAGTAGACTCAAGTATTAAGATTCAAACAAATAAGGATCTGAGCGTGTTGCACAATGTAATGACGCGTCTGCTCGCAAATTAGAAATCATTTGACGACGACAGCGAGTCTCGTCGCTTTCTTTTCTCATTCTCCCACGGTTCACGGCCGACATCGTCACCATCGTCGTCGTCGTTAGTATTCGACGGAGCACGTCGGCGAATAATGATCGGGCCGCTCCTTCCGTTCGTTGCGCGTTTGGCACCAGCGACACGAAGGCTCGTATAATGGATGTTTACGCACGACGTCACGCATGATCCTTGCTCTCTCCCCGACCGTTTCTATTTGTGAGAGCCTATCGTGGGGGTGGTTCGCGCGCGCACCAGAACGGATTCACAACGAGAGGACCTTTGCCGCGTTCGTTGCGTGAACACGTGCGCCGTTGACGTAACTCGGCCTCGTCTCGCTTAGTAATTATGTTGGCTCAATAATCACCATTGTGCTACATTCCGACCATTCTGACATACGTCGGAGCCGACGCTGATTACCTGCTCGCGGTGGAACTTCGAAACTCGTGTTTCATACAGAAGTAGGTATACCCTCCTCGTTTTGTATCGAACGCAGAATTCTCTAGAAAGGCGCCTTAAATTTTTTTTTATGTTTGTAAAAAAGGAGAATACGATTTAAATTAAAGATGAAAAATAAGAATTTTTCTTGTTATACTGTTCCATGATATTCTTTACTGTTATCCTCTCATATTTCAAATTATAATATTATATATAAATATAACGATATAATATATCAGCATGAGGCAGTATAACAGAAAAGGTTTAAAAGTAATAAAACTTTAAAAAATGATAGTCAATTTCTTCAATTGAATAATTATATCCAATGATTTTGTGTTCTTTCTAAGTAGATATTACTTATTGTTAGGAGGAGGGACAATATTGAAAAAATCGTCTATACGTCTGTACACAATTAGTGTCTTTTTATCAGTTAGCGACAGCTCGTTCGATGCATTGGAAAGTAACGGATATTTGTGTGAGCAGCCGCGTAACAGTATTGCGATCTATCGGGAATTTGTAGATCGAATCGTTAGAATGCAGGACGAGTCGACTTCTAAATGTTCTCTTTGTTCCGAACGAATTAGATTTATCGACGAAACACCTGCGGACTGCGTGAGCCCGGCTGCATAGTGCAACAAATGCGCTACTACTTTCCGCGAGTCGTGCCGGCAACACGTAGGTAGCCCGTGAGATGTTTGTTTCCTCTTTTACAGTATTACGGAAACGTACGGTAGCTTGCGTAAGGTCTCACGGCAGAGGAATTGTCTATTCGACACACAACAAGCCGGGGAAAAGTAGAATCTCATTGGGGTGAAATTTTCATGGAAAATTTATTAACGCATTAAGCAGAGCATTTTAGCAAATTAGCTGAAGATGCATTAATCCTTTCCGTAGACAGGGAAATAGAGTGTAGTGTTTATTAACAATCTGAACATGTATTGAGGAAATATTTTCCAAGCATTCTTCCTGATTCGATGTGTATTGCTGTTGTTTAAATAATCTTGAAATATTGATTTTCAAATCTGATAACAGACATTATATTACAATATCGTTGCAAAAGAGCGTTAACATCAAAGTTGTAATGTTAAAGAGATATAACGTGTCAGAAATAAGAGAACTTTCTCATAAAAAAATCACGAAGTTCACAGTTCTGTACGCTGGTAATGATGCCATTGACGGTTCCTTAAGCGTTTAAACGCTTTGATGTCGGTACCATTCTGCACTTAAAGCGTTAAAAGTATGCCTTTATAAAATGCCTTATAACTATTTAAATACGAATGAAAAGAATTTTCTTCTCTGACACACTTTTTTATTTTATCGCATTTCTATTATTTTGCTCATACATTTTTACTCTGCAGAGACAAAGTTCAAAACGTTCAAAAGTTCTATATATGTACGTGCTTTCTATATTTACTTCATTATATAAGTGATATAGACGTGCGCTATTTGTAATTATTAAATCACTATTTTCATAAAGATTTACTTAAAATTAAAAAAAATTTTAAGTAAATCTTCACATGAACCTGAATTGTCAAAACTGTCACCATACACACATCTCGGCGCTGATAGCTACTCTAATATCCCTCCTGTATATTAAGCTATCTGAGCCAAATTATCACAACGTAACCAATAAGATATGAGATGAAAATTATTTGCTAATTTTCAAATAATTTTTATGTCTTATTGGTTATTCTCGCAATACGAAGTGAACCAAGCGAGAAAACCAATCAGCATCGTGGAAAAGAGACAACACTACTTCGAGACTTTCGAGTATCGATATACGCCTTTTTAAAGAATGGATTCGTGAAACAATTTGATTTATTATTGATTATGCGATGTTGTGGAATTTTATATAGAGCGATTGCACGTTTCCGCGACGAACAGAAATAAACATGGGAACCCGTGATGCGACTCGTTGATGTTTTTGAAACAAGCCTTCGGCGTCAATGCGCATCTCGCCTGGGGTCTCTTTAGGCATACATGGAAAACCGAAAATATCCAAACTGTCAGCGCGCAACCTTATTTGAGATGTCTTGCTCGCGCCATTTCATTACCACACTCGAACCGGCAGTCGTGTAATATGAATATGCAATTTTATGACCACTCCGGGGAAACTCACGTACATACACGGGCGAGTTATGCGTTTCGTCCCCGGAGAACCTCTCCGGGCTTATTCGGCAGGAAAGTTACGGAACATACGGAGACGCGGGAGGCGAGCAGCAAAGTACGCCTGTCTGTATGCCCTGTATATACTATGTAGCCAGTTCTACGCCGCGTGGAAAATTTTGAAATTCCTTTCTCGGAGAGTGCTCCGAAGCGAGCCGTTCGTTCATTCCGTTCGACGCTGAATACGAACGCGATGTATACGTCAATTCTGCAAGTGGCGCAAAACATCGGAGTTCAGATGTCTCGGTGGAACATTGCAGCGACCGACAAATTATCCGCGAAAAGTCCGCATTTGGTAAATTTCCCTTGAATTTCCCTTGAATTACGCGAGCGAGTCTTCCCCATTCGCCGGATGACAAAGGCCGGCTTTTCGGGCACGTCCGGTTTCGGGCTCGGCGATTGTACTTAAGATCGTTATCTTTAACGACGCTTGACTCCGTATAGAAAGTCATGGCGGCCGTTGACAGCTGCAAGTGCATTACTTATAGCGCGAGAGAAGTCCACCGTGACGACGTCGGTAACAAAGGTAAAAGGGCGATTTTACTGCGATGGGCGTAACCTTCGATTTCTCACGAGCCAGTGCGTGACGAATTGTGAACAATATAACTCAAGCTACCTGATCGTTTCTATTTGCTATTTCCTGTCTGCCGCGTATATACAGAAATAAGTACAAAATTTTTATATTTCGAAGAAGTTTTAAATTTATTTCAATTATTATAGTGAAGAACAAGTTATATTTTGAAACCAAACATTTATAGACGACTTAAATATATTTGTTATATTTAAACAACTTAAATATCTCCATTTCTCATATAATAAAAGCTTCTTAATATTTGGATTATTTAAAATGAGACTTCCGTATATAACAATGAAATTAATATCGACAGTAGTACTTATCAATTTCTTTAAATTAATTCTTGATAATAATTTAAAAAGCGAATCGTAAAGGTTTTAATATAAATAATAATACTTAGAGAATTCTTATTCACGCAGTAGTTCTTATGGGGCATAATATTATTACAGGTTGAAGTATGTAATTAAATTTACCTTTTAATATAATTTCGATGAAATCCATGCAAAGATAGGGAAAAGTATATTACGCTGCGATGCATAACATTTTCGCATTGACCTTTGCGATGCGTTCGTTAGGTAATTAGCTTATGAACTCTAATAAAAGCGTAACAGATACTGCCCCTTTGCGTCAGTGAGCAAGCGAGGAAGCGACTCGATCGCCATTAAATTCAGAGTAATAATCGAGTTTGCCTCTCATGTATTGCTTCGTAGGAAATTTATATTCAGGACTCAGCAAGAAATATATCATCAGAGCGCATAAGTAGATATAATTAAAATATTAATGATGACTATGGAAACTGAAAAAGACAAATATTTGTAGAAAAGAATCTGGTTGCGATGCAGCGTTTCGCAGTGCATCGTATCCAAGTTGAAAATCGAAATCGATGCTCAAACGAGCGCTTTCGCCCCCGTGTGACCTTATTGCTCGAGTCGAAATAACGATTCCGGAAAAGAAGCGAAGACGAAGGTGGCGCGAGGAATCAGAAGGCAACTGGGAATCAGGATGAAATAAAAGAGGAAAAGGGAAAAGTAAGGGAGGTTGTGCAAACGACGCCAGCCTCGCGCGCGCGGTCTTAACGCCGCTACTTTCCCGCCGAAACGTAATTTAAAAGTTGGCAAGCATCGCGCACTGGCTGCGACACCCTCTGCTGTTAATGAAACTTCCTTCGCGCGGGCACACACTTTCAATTTTCCACCGCGTGGCCGTGCTCACCCTCCGCGCGTATAGCCGTCTCGCAAGCTGCTTTCCTACCCCCTTCCACACACAATCGGCGACAAACCACCGCCTACTTTTCCGCCGTTCTGCTTTCCTCCCCCAATGGTTTCCAGAAAGCGCTTGCCCTTCTTTTTCTCGTTACCAGCGATACCAATGCAGGCTCCCCGGTAAAGAAGCGTCATGGTTCATGTATTTCTTTTTTTAATCGTTGCCACCGTTGCCGCGCGCGTTATCAGCGCCCATTCCGCTGATGCCATTCTCCGCTCTCTATCTCTTTGTTGTCCTTACCGTCGACGTTGTTGATTCGATTTTCGATATAGTATTAAGCGGGTCGATTGGCTGCGTTGCTACGAGCTCGAAGCTCATCTTCCTTCTTCCTTAACTTGCAAATCGATGGGAATGCCAGCTTTAGCATTAAAGAGGACCGTACAAGCCGTGCGCGAACGTTGGTTTTATCAAATTAATTCACGAACAGGGAATGCTAATTAAACATATTATATAAATCCCTGAATTTATGGAGTATGCCCTCTTGGCGGTTACAGTTGTACGCGATAAAAGAACCCCGTAAATCAGTATTCAAATTGGGGATTTTCGAATTCTCTTTAATTTTATCTATCTGTTTGCAAAGGTCTTCCCTATAAATCGGAAGATACGTGTCTCATTTTCTAGCTATTCCTGTCGCTATATATTTTCAATTTCGATCTAATGTTTCTCTAGGGAAAAGTAATCGATTTTTAAAGGTTAACCAGTATATCTTTTCGAGAGATCGCTACGTTCACAGATCGTGGAATGTTGGTTTAATTGAGAAATTCCACGTTTTCGATCAGAATTAACAGCAGAAATATCGGTTTCGAAATATCACGATCACAAGAGAGGAGAGAGAAAGAGACCGCTTTGCCGCAGGGGGACCAACGCGAAAATGGAGCGCAACGACCGGAATACCTCGCGGCCGCTTTTTGCATCTCGGCCGGGTTCTATCGCGATATTCCGTCAAGGCGGCTTGACGGCGGCATATGTATGTACCTACATATAACGTCGCGACGCGACGGGGTGCAAATAAGCGCAAAATGACTGGCGGCACCTGGCCATATTGGCGTAAAGTTGGAAAACGTCTGCCAATATGCAAGGGTTCGACACCTATCCTCGTCGCCTCTCGGAATTCATGGCTGACGCTATTCGTCGCTCCTCTCCTTACCGCGAAACTTCTCCGCGTGAAGAAACCGGCGGTCCTGGCGATGGGCAGAAAGACCGGAAATGGGGGAGAAAACTTCGGCGGGACACGACCGATATAGTTTTTTTGCGGTATCCTGGGAATACATGGAGGCGTGTGAAAAACGACGTATCCGTTCGAGCTAGATGGGGGAACGAGCATGTCGAATTCGAGATAGGTAATAAAAAGTGGTGAAAAGTGAAGAGAGAGTAACTTTTAGGAAAGTATGTTGAAGGCGATATGTGTATACGCGCATGTGCGTACATATACATATTCATAGCAGAGTGAGATCGAGTAATATACTTGATAAAATGATATAATATCATATCAAGGTAATATAAAATATCTGTCTTTTTTTTAATAACTATTTGCGGACAGATTATTAAAGATATTAATTTAAAGTATAAAATAACGTAGACTGATCTTGTGCTTCTTAGTTGAAAAAAATTTCAAGGAATATCATGAAAATGAAATGGCAGAGAAAAAATACTTATATACTTATTAATATGAATACGTTAAGGAATGCGTTGAAAAGATAAAATATTGTGCATTATACCCGATTATGGTAAGATGTATAAGCATATGCTTTAGTATTTAATCCGAATGTTTTATTTAATACGAACGGAAATATAGTTTATGTATACAGAATGTTTTGTATATTTATCTTAAAATAATATTTTTAATATTTTAATTATTTTTTAAATAATGCCATAGTATTATAGTTTATTATTAGTATTTGGTTATTTTCATTTGTCTCATCCATTATATTGCGCTGTGATCTATATTTGTAATAGTAATAATATCTATAATAATAATAATTAGATACATGAATCGCGCTAAAAAATTTCGATACCTTTCAATCGTGATCATCATAACTGTTTCTCATTTCTATTCTACGTGAGCAATATAAACGTGAGTTGGGAGAAGTTCAGATTGAAATGAGCAACAAGTGCAACCGAGAGTACAGTTGAGATATCGAGATGTCAATCATGCAAAGTGAGATAGAACGTGAAAAATGTTTGCGGCAACGAAATGTAGAAAGATTAAGCGAGAATTGAAAATTGCATGGAGGCAGATTGGAGAAAAAGAAGATAAGCTTATGTGCGTCTATCACTTCCATTTAAGTTAACGGGAATATGTCAAAATCTAATAAATCTCTCGTATACATGGGTGAGTGCATTTACAAATCTCTTCTAATTTTAAATAATAATGTTTTAAATAATGGAACATGTCGACATATTTTATTTTTACATTTCAATTATATATTCTAATCAATTGAAATATTCATACAATTTTTTTCCAAAGAAATGGAAAATTCTTATGAAATTTCTTAGACACTATCAGATTTTTATTACTATGCAAATTTAAAACCACACCACTAGAATGAAATTCCTCTCTCTCTCTCTCTCTCTCTCTTCAAATCGCTCGAAAGAAGTTCAGCAATAGTCCACGATTTTCGAATAAATCCGCTAGCTGACGAAGGAACTCTCGCAGAAATATCCCATTTCGATGGACTGCACCGGAAGCAATTCGTCCGAATCTGCATTGAATTGCTCCTCGTCTATAGTATTGTTGAAGACAAGGCGAGAAATCCAGTGCAGTGGACAAACGAAAGAATTGATATTCTGTCATTGTGCGCGCGCGAGTCTTGAATAATACGTTCATTGAATTTTGCTCATTCCAATATACATAAAGCGAATAGAATTGGTAGAAAGTAAATAATAATTGGTCCATAGAGAAAAGAAGTCAAACTGCGCACATCGAAGCGACTATTATGGCATGAAATATTCATCCTTTTATGTCATAGATTACAAATACATATAATGTATCATTATACATTTATGCTGCAAGTCTAAGCAAATCTATGAATCAATCGTAAAATCGTAAAATCGTAGCTTACGAAGCGATCGTAAAGAGCTGAGCATAGAGTATGACATACAGTATGCATAGCATTGAAGATCTACTCATAAGTTCTTATGAATCTTACGAAAACAGGTTACGAAATGTTTTACGATTTTGTTTAGAATTGCAGCATTAGTATGACAAAGGAAGTTATTGTCATATCATCACTATAACGTCTAGTTTTCTTTAATTTATAGATGAAGTTAGACGATTCATTGAAATATCCGAGGCGAATTATATTTCTTTATGTATAGGATTTCTCAAATATAGCAAATTAGTTATTTATTAATTTTTTATTTAATTTATTCAATTTTTTAATGATAAAATGATGAAAGAATAGTTTGAATATCTCGTTATTTAAAGTAGCTTTAAAATATTGACAAATGCTACATAAAATAAAAAGTTTTTAAAATTTTTTATTTTCCATTTTTTAAATTTTTATTTCGGCGTTCTAAATTTGTGATAATAAATCAATTACTCTATACAATATACTATAATTATATCCTCATATATAGTAACATTATTAGATTGATAATATAATAAGAGTTATGAAGTCATGAATGATACGGGTGAAAAGTATTTAAACATTTATTCTCATTGTCAGTCGGATTTTATTAGAGGTTCATAATAAATGTCACGAATGATCGAAAATGCCCGTTTCACTTATACGAGCGAACCTCCCTGCCCATTCTTTTAAGTGTTATAACTCGCGCCGGTTGATTAAAATCGCAATATTTCTCCATGGAAGCGTTGCAAACGCCTCGTTAAAAAGCAGACCGCCACCGAAAGTTTCGCGAGCACATAAACGGTGGTCTCCTTTGACATTGCGCGTTCAACCACGAAATAAAGCACTAAACAACAACGTGGCGGAATTATTGACCATACCGAGTGGCCGATCATTGGCCATGGGTGTGCAGTTAACGCGGCCAATAATTATTCGCTCGGTATTGCACGTAAGACGGCCGTCTATTGTGCGCGGGCCGCCTCCACTGTTTTCAATACGATTGTCCTCCGGGCCGCCTTATTGTTGAAAGTTTCCATTGTCATTATTATTTCGTCGCATTATGCGCGGAGATTTATGGGCTCGTGTAATTTCGTTCAGGACGCCTTGATCCTCGGATTACTAGGAACGTGAATCTCCCTCTCGGACTCTTTGATGTATGACGCAATTTCGCGTCGTACATCCTGATGAAAATACGTAGTACAGAAGTCAAAACGATATGGATATTGGTATGGATATGGATTTGGTACCGCAGACTTTTAGGACTTGGTTTTTTCGTTGGAAATAATGAAAAAATTTATATAAACATGTGTCCGCAAAAATCGCGGCAAAAGAGCTCTTTTTCCTCTTTAACAGTTTCAGTAGAAAAAGCCAGCATGTGGCCAGCCGTAACAGCAAATGGAAATTCAAGAAGGATATTCGTTACAGAATCGCTAATAATAAAATGATAATAATAACAATAATTAAGAATAATGAATGAATAATTAATATAAATAAACACATATTAAATATAATAACAATAATAATTAAAATGATTAGATTATGATACCCAGCAGAACGTATCGGATATTCCAATTTGACTCGAAATTAAAGAGAGAAAAGCTTGGATTCGGTTTGACTCATATATATTTTGCTCGTACATCATTATTAATGTCATAAAGCAGAAACTCTTGAAATTATGAAGTCGCTATCTTCATCAGTCGTGCGTCTGGTCGCACTCGTTCCTGCGTACTTTTCCCGCGCCTCCACTTCCGTTTCCCGACTTTTCTGGTTCTTTCGCAACTGGCATTCTGCCTGGCAGCG
This sequence comes from Tetramorium parvispinum, assembly GCA_011638315.1. Classification (NCBI taxonomy): domain Eukaryota; kingdom Metazoa; phylum Arthropoda; class Insecta; order Hymenoptera; family Formicidae; genus Tetramorium; species Tetramorium parvispinum. Next base: position 58,764 of record VBVR01000085.1, read on the forward strand.
AAGTAGATACCCGAGGTGGAAATGGTTCAAGTGGATCTCCCCTCTAGTCTACGTCTCTCCGATCCATGACCTCACGAGCTGCAACCCCGATGACGGCCCACCACCACCGCCACCACCAGCACCACCACCATCACCACCACCACCGGTCGCCACCCGTCCGTCTCTACCTTTCAAGAGTCGAAAATGCCCGGTGCTCGCTCGACTCTCGAAACGGCGGCGAGAGTGGAAACCCAAGAGGGCTTTTCACCGCGCTGAAAAACTAAAGGCATGCTGCGTTAATAACGAAGCGGAAAGTATCGGTACGAATGCCGGGTCCTTCTTCGTGTTTGCCCACCGTACTTTCTCTTATTTAGCTGGCAAATCTACAGAATGTCTCGCCTTTATTGGATCGATCCAGATTTAATGGCAGATTTTATTATGAACCTGAAATTGCTTCTCTCGCGGCGAGAAAATTAATGAAGCTTATTACTTTTGCAATTTTTTTCATTTTAACCCGTTGCGGTCACATCTCCGAATAATTTTAAAACGGTCACACGGGGTCCATTGGACCCCCACGTAGAAAAAATTAGTCGCCATTTGTCAGCTATTCAAAGTTTCGTCTAAAAAATTTAACTAGACATATCTGAAAGTCTTCTGTTTATGATCCAATAATCTTTTTTTTTAATTAATATTTCAACATAATAAAAAAAATAAGCAAAAAAATTCTGAAGAAATGGACTTTTTTGCAAAAATATTCATAAAATTTGTACAATATTTTCGATATTTTACACAACCGTGTTAACGTTGTATTCCCGAGACAGTATACTTTCAAATAAAAATTAGTTTCATAGTGGGTTTCGAAAAAAATGTATTTTGAAGTTTGAAATGATAAATTATGACAAAAAATGTAAATTCAAAAAGATGATTTTTCGGAAGCAAAATAGAGTGAATAAATTTGTTTTTTTTTTTTACGTTTAGAGATATGTAATCGTAAACTTAGCGTGGGGTCTATTGGATCCCCAGTGATCGCAACGGGTTAAAGATAAAGTATTTTTGCGGTTAATTTGCTCGAATTAAAATTATATTGAAGTTTACATGAAAATACTTAAAGAATAATATTGTATAATTTCTTTATGCAGTGGTCAAATGTTTTCTTTTTCTAATTGCGCGATTTCATATATTTTATGAAGGCTGGCCAGAAACTCACGAATTATATTTGCTCTACGAGATTTTATTCCGACACGTTGACCTCAACCGAAATCTTTCAAAATATCCAGCAGCCGTCGACGACGGGCCCAACGAATTCCTTCCGCCGTTTTCACGCGAACGCGAATTTGCAATTCTCGTAGACGATACGACGGAGAAATCGCCGGAGGGTCGCTTCAATTTCGCGAAGTTGGCTGCCTCTTCGTGTAAGATTTGCATCGCAACTCTCGGAGCTACCAGCGTCGCTTTCCTGACCCTCGTCCCTAATTCTCGAATGCTATTCGGATGTCCGATTCTCAATTCCGACCATGCTGACGGAGAGACATATTCGCGCAATTCTGGCATTGCATGTTAATGATCTGCGTGTTATTTGCAGATGCGATCATTAATTATTAGTCATCGTTTATTGAATTACTCAATTATAATAGATATTTATAAGTTTGATCCGTTTTATTAATCTTGTTATTAATTTGTATTACAGTCTGATGTAATCAGAACATATTTTCTAAAAATGAGACATTGATCGATAATTATAGTTACTATTATTTTCTGTTTTTATTATTATGAACATTGAAATTATCTAGTAATGGTAATATTTGGTTTTGATTTCCAGAGTATCGATGGAACGCGCATCCGTTATTTATCGCATTTCACGTTAATTATCTGTACCAATTACACATTGCAAATACCTTTGATATTCGAAGCAGAAAATTACTAAAGCGAAAGCTTTTCACACAAAACCAACATCATCGGTTGATGTCAACATACCAACGAATGAGGATAACAATTTGTTGTCTGAATGGCATCGCAATGAAGTCGTCAGTTGTTGTTTAATTGCGTAATTGTTTAATTGCTACTTTAATTAGTATTACACTTCATAAGTGTTTCGAGTTATCAGAGAAGTGACTCTACTCGAGTGACGCGCTCTCAGGACTGTTATCAAGCTGCTGTAATTCTTAAGCCAAACAGCGATGACGCGAATTGGAAGTAACGAATGAGAATTTGCGCAATATTTTTCCTCTTGCGATGAATCATATAAGAAACATCTTAATATCGATAAGGAAAAAAAATATTGCTAAAGATTTATCATTAAGATAATTTTAATCCTAGACTATCTGCCTTTCCCTTAATGATGTAAGAGATTCTATCGGCAAACTTATCTTTATATGTCTGGAGGAACCAAGCGTATACGTGCATTATATATGTAATAAGGAATAATCGACAAAATTGCGGCGACGCCACCGCCATGTTTTGCTTCAATATTTTACCGGTGGCAAGTTGCGTCAACGTTAACTCTTGTATTGTGTTCCTCAACGGAGCGGAAGATTTATAAGGTCAAGTGGCACGATACGATGCCGCCAGTAACCTTTACGAGCGTCATTAATATTTCGTCATCCTCTCTGTTTCAGGTAAGCCGTTCCGTTCCCCATTCGCGAGGGAGAAAGATGGCCCTTGGGATTACGCAGATCGACGCAGCTGGCTATGTCCCCTAGACGCTCGTTCTTCTACCGTACATTCCCTTTCCGAATTTCGAAAGATTCGCGTGAGTTGATAAATAAGCAATTTACATAATCGCGCTGTAACTGCGTAGCTGTAATTATTTATTGGACGACCACATTTGCCATTTCGAGAGAGAAATGATATAATCTCTCATAATTTAATTTCATTCTCATTTAACTTTTGTAATCAATATCCGAATTAAATGAATACTTTTCATTTAATATTGCGCAATAATTATTAGTAGAAGAAATTAGAGTTTGCAATTAATATTTGATTGCATTACACTTACGAGAAAGGTATACAGAATTTCGTTGATGATTAAAGATTATCTTCATGCTCGTGTAAAAAAGAAAACGCACTTCCAGACTCACGGTTTATATAAATACTCATTAGCTGGGTAATTAATCTATCAAATTATCCGTAAGATAAAATGTTGGTCGGGAAAGAGGTGACAATGGAATCAGAGTGTAGGCAACGATAATAAATAACAGAGACGCGGGACTGAGACGATCGTGAGCATAAACACCGTGAACATAAACATCGAGCGGCGTAGAGCGAGAGACGTGTTGAGATAGCAAAGAGTCGGGCTTGTGTAAGAGGACGGAAGAGAAATGGTAGGTGCGGCGACAAAAACGGCGATTAGTGGAGGTGCTGACAGTGCTCAGGGCGAGTAATGCTGACCACACACCGCACCGTACACCTGCAATCCAACCCTTCCTCCGGCATTCGGGCCGGTTCCGATCGTTCCCGCTTCAACCCCCCGGTTTACGGAATCAGAGATATCCGTACCGCCGCCGATAAAATAATGATCTTCGACAAGCACCGGTGAAATAAAGCAATCGTAGCCCCTTTTTGTCCCGGGCCCTTTCCGCCGTGGCGATTCGATCTCCCAATCTCATCAGCGAAATTACAGAACTTCAACGTTGAATTGGTGGGAAATAATCGATCGACCGTAGCGAGGAAGGTTAATCACCAATTTAAAATGGCAGGCATCTCGTTTCTTATTCTCACATATCTGCGTGAGATAGCACTCGGCGAACATTCATTAAGATTCTGAAAAAAATATTACTATCATTTTTTTAATTGTGAAAATAATTTATTTACTTTTACTTATAATATTTGTTTAAAGCTAAAAGATAATGTTTTAGAAAGTGTTAGTGCATCTTAAATTACACGTCTTGTTAACCGCCTTCCACTTACGGTAAAGTAGCATCTGTGTCATTTTTTACAGAATTTCTTTCGAGGTCGTAAATTCAATTACATGTTTTAACGTAACAAGAGAGGGATTAAATTCGAAGGTATATCATTTACGGGCACGGCGAGATATTAATTGCATCAAGTCGAAGTTCGAACGCCGACGCTGTCTGGTTATTAAGTTTTCCCGCTCGGATGCCGTCGAGAATTTAATGAAATAAGGAGCGCAAATAAAATAACTCGGCGGAGAGGGTAGGTTACAAAAGGGCAGAGGGGCTGACGGAATAAGAAACTTTCGAAACGAATGAATAACTCTGTAAATGATCTTAATATTAATTACTACATTTTCTTAATTAATCACCGTGTATTTAAAGAAAAAAAAACGAAGTGGTTGATCTCGCCAAATATCTTCCATTTCAGGGTTAATAAAACGAGTAGCGGGAATAATATGATTTTTGGTCTTTTGCCAACGTATCTCACGAAGGCAAAACACACGAGCGTTACGTCGTGGGATTTCGTGGATCGCAAGACCGTTTTATTAACTATCTCTGCCGCAGGGCGCTATCCTCGAGATGGTTCCGTTTATCCTCGAGATTTACATGTTGATCTAACTAATTAGATCATCCGCATACAGTAGTTAAGAGACGGTGGTTGTCGACTATAATTGAGATCAATAGGGCTTTAAATATCTTCTTGTTGCTAATTTTTTATTTATTTGGCTAACATTATCTTTTGCAATTAATTACGTCAGTCACAAATTGTATTATCAGTTACAATTATATTTAAACAAACATGATTGTAAAATATTACATGTTTTAAATATACAGTTAAATTGCTGATTTTTATTATTTACCATAGGTGTTTACATTATTCAAAATTGATTAATCATCAAGTCGTTTAGTCTACAATTCATTATTGATGTTTTTTATTCAGCCTTTATTACTATTTAATATGAAACAATAAATGTCGCAATAACTGCAATTTGTTAAACGTATATTAATTTGCAATATAGTTCAAATAATATAATATTAAACTACATAATAGCTATTTAATATTAGCAATTAATTGCAAATTTTCAAATTTTCAAAGTTATATTATAAATATGTTTACTATTTATATCTTAATTATTAGCTTCTCTCTCTTTCTCTCTCAATATTTGTTATTTAATATGATAATAATTTATTTGATCTAAAATTCTTTTTTGACATTCAACTGTTTTACTTGGGTTTGAGCGTTTCCGCATATTTTTCCACAAACTCGAATATAATTGAAAATCATTTATAAGTAAGTGGACGTTGTGTCAACTTGTCTAAACGCCACGAAGATATAAACGTGCGCGGAGAACAGAGTTTAATTGTTAGGCAAACGTAGAAGAGGATACGCGGAAGACGATGGTTATTGTTTCAGAAAACGATTAAACGGAGCGTGTCAGCTTATAGAACTAGACAACGTGAAATCGTAAGAATGACAGCAAATATTGTATGTGCGTAACAATGTTAATTTAATTATACGTTTGCCATTTTTATTGTAGCGCGATTGCATCTTTGATCATTCTCTATTTTCTTCTTAATATCAAATCCCATTTTAATTATCTTGTAATTAGTAATTTAATATACGAAAAAATATGATAATTATTTAACATTTCTATGTGAACGCGAATAAAATAAAACTTATTTCAATAGTCGTATAGCTAATGTTTCCCAATTATTAAATTATTATTGTTAAAAATGCGATTATATAATAATTCATATGTGTATTTTTAAAAGATTAATTAAAACTTTGCAAAATTTAAACATTAATAATAATGAAATGTTAGAAATTATGGATTAGACAGCCTTTAGGCGCACATAGAAAGATATTTACTTCTGATACATGTTTCGATATTGCATTTATCTAAATAGAAGATGCAATCGCTGCAATATTACCGGAATACGAAACGCTGCAAGTCAGCCGTACTGAATTATAGGTTTCGCTTGCGGATAAGCGCGATGGCGCGCACACTGTATCGCTCTTAATAATCTCAATTAAAATCTATAATTACTTTCCGATTTGACTGATTCGCCGCGGGCTTGTGCTCATCGAGTTTACCGTCCCATCAAGCATCCGACAGATCGCTAGCAGCCGCAGATAGCCGGATTTTATCTCGATTCATCGATTTATGAAGCGATAACTTGAAGCTATTCCGATCTCGATGATGTATCTTTGTGTCAAACGAGGCAGCTTCGCCTCACTTTCGAGAAGACGATTTAATTTCTCTCCATTATGGGAAACTCCCTCTTCCCTTTAAACCCGCCGGGGAAAAGAACGTACTGGAGAAGAATGAAAACTCCCTCGTTCTTGTCCCGGTGACCTTTGATATAATAAATTGCCCTCATTACGGGACTATTGCTCAAAGCTGTTCTAGCTGGAGGAAAGAGATCGACAAAGAGGGCGGAGAGAAAAGCTGAAGGGGAAAGAAAATGAAAGAAAACAATGAAACGAAACAACGAAAAAAGGGAAAATGAAAGACCTGCGATTGTCAGCGGAAAAAAGTGACGCGTTCTTCACGAATTAAAGTAAAATGGCCAGAGCCGACCGACCGCGCATGTTTTCCTCGTAAAGCGAATACTCCCTGTAGTAAATTGCTTAATTAAGTGACCTAATTATGGAGCTGAAGTTTGTTACAAGGGAAGACAAACGGTTTCGTCGACAGAGGCAGTTATTGTTACGCGAACGCTAATTTCCTGCATAATAATTATTGCTTTTTACTGCTTCTGAAACGAAATTTGGTCGTAACAAATCTCAATATGATTGGCAACGCCGAGCGATTTGATCTGATTTTTTTTTTCTATGCATTTTAACAGTAATTATGCCCTTCGGTATCGTTGACTTCGAGCGGAGACGGCTTGACTCGCGGATAGACGGATGCAATTAAAACACGCAAAGTAATTGAATCGTACAGTCGAAAGTTCCCTTAATAGTCGCTATCAGCACGTAACGGTTGTTTTAACGAGTATTGCTAGGAATATGGTTTCCGCCTCGACCACTCCACGAGCGCATTCTAATTATCTTTTGCCTTCCGTGAACTCTTTTTGTTTTTAACGACATATCACCCCTCTATCAGACCCATCTTCAGCCACCGTTTTCTGTGAGCATGCGAGACTCACGTTTTACCATCCGCGTATAAAACCATCATCGTCGCCACCTGCGTCTCCGAGTTCAAATAACTACGCACGAGGAGGGGATCGAAATCCTGGAGATAGCAGTAATTGGCGCGAACTTAATTATCTCGTGGCTTCGCTTGTGGCACCAGACATTTATTTCCGCGCTTCTTAAGGAGATATTTTTATCAGCCGTTTTCGAAACATTCGACATCATCGCGCCACGACCGCGTTTCGCACCGCGGGGGATAATACGGAAACACATTGCGCGTTCTCATTCACGGAGCGATTACATTGCTTTATTAGACTCGGTAATCGCGATGTTATACCGTATGGATGTACGGTAATCATCGTGTCGAGCAATCCGGCGAAACAGTTTAGACTTTAAATCTTGAATAGATTCGGCAATTACGCTATTTAGACTACGCGGTCTAGACGACGCGGCACGTGACGTCCAATTATCGTGAGAGATATGTAATTATCGCGTAATCATGCCGCGTTGTATATGTATAATACGCATCGATCGCAGTTTGTTACGCGCTCTCGCGTAAAACGCATTCGCGTGTGCTCGATAATGGGATTATTTTAAAATGTCTCACGCCCCACTGTGGAATATTTAATTTGTCCTTTATTTTATAACATCTGTTATGCGCATTAAACTCGTACATTTTCCGATTTGCTCTCTGCTTCGGTGAACTTACTGCTTGGATTAATATTTTCTCGGTGTTTAAAAACCTATTGTTGTTCCAGATTAAATAATCTGAATAATAAATAAGAAAATTAAATAACCAATTCAATAATTATTTATTCGATTGAAATTAAAAGAAGAATTCAAAGTTTCTATCTCTGATTAATATCGGAAGAATTAATTTATTTTTATTAAATCAATCACATATTTTTAAATTTTCTTCTTTACTTATAACTTTTACCCTACGTTTTTAAAGCGTTGTAATTTAGATTATTCATAAAATCTGTACATAATTTTCTAAAGATTTTTACTTTCTTGCAACGAATGATAGACACTGTCGGTTCTTTTAAAGCGGCAGTTCCATTCTCTCGCGACGTGGAGTTTGCAGTGAGCAAAGCGGATCAAATAAGAGACACGGCGGAAACTTGGAATTCTGATATAACACAGCCAGTATAAAACTCAAATTCCTCGGTCAACTTTGGTCGACGGACGACGTCTCATATACTATAATCCGGAAACAGCCGCCGCCCGAAACTTCCCGCTACATTCGCCGATTCGGAAGTTCACGGCCGTCAGTCTGTCAGGATAATGTCTGCACGTCGAAATGACTCAGCAGTTTATGTAAGCGACAATAAAGATCAATTCGATGTACAAGCTGATGGCTCGCCTTCCCTTCGAACATCGCGCTTTTCAGCAAACTCGTCTACCGACGAGTCTACAGAATAGACATTAATATAACAAGCACTAACTGTATAATAGGCGCGAACGTTAGTTTCACCTTAGGCACAAAGCCTTCACGCGTAAATTAATTGCGCTCTGAGTACCTTCTCGGTTCCGTATTGATCTTCGCCGGGACGCCCGTACCTCTACATTAATTATTCTCTCGATCTAACGCTTGACTCCAATACCGCCATATGTAATAGAAATGATCGAGAGCCTTCATCCACTCGTCTCTTCAATTACAATGGACAATACTATAGTGCAACTTGCAAGTTAAACACCAGCCGCCTATCTGCCATAGCAGCTGCGCAAACCTTGATATTCGCTATTACCGTATGAAGACGAAGATCGTCAAAGACGCGTAGGACGTTGACACGGCCGATTCACTTCGGAAAGTAGGACAAGCGTCATTGTCAGATCCGTGTCGCGGTCTGGTCAGAGGTTTACGACTTAGCCTGATGAATACGGGCCTGATGATAATGGACGCCCGCTATAATCCCCGGATAATCTGCGGTTTAACGGCTATTTGACTATCCACAGTGAATTGTAGAAATCGCCGGCTGCGTAATTTATTTACGCTCGGAATTGATCAAGAACTTCAAATTGTTCATACATTACAGATTGCTCGGCTGAATTCTACCGAGTTGCGTGGGCTGCGAGTCGGCCGTCGATGCTTTCAGATAGTTTACACTTTATCGGATTCCATCAGCGGCACGTGAATTACCTGCCGGATACCGTCGAAAAGCGCTATTGTTATCGATCTCTCATTAAAGTTTGCTGAAGTTAACTTTAACCTTTCAGACAGCCACTATCAGATCAGCCCACAAATTCACACTTATTTATAATTTCTAATACACTCGGAATATAAAAACTAATATATCATATAATAGGTTATTTATAATAGAAGAATACTATTACATTGAATACATTGAAATACAATTTAGTTATATTTTAATCAGTACGTTTCAGAATTTCTAAAAAAAGGAGAAAATATTGTGAATTTATACATATCCATATTTTAACACGTTACATATTATTTATACATTTTTCGTAAATTATCTTTATCGTCTTTGTTTATGAGATAAATATTATGAGATAAAATACGAGAGAAATTTTTAGAAAATTTTTAACTGAAATTTGGAATTTGCATTGTTATTCAAGAAAGATTGATCTTCGCGTTTATTTTCCCATGTTCAAATGCATGAGGCATTCTCCTTCAAATATCTCTACCGAACTCGGTAAGATATTAGCGTGGAAGAAAGATTTATGCAAATATTTAAAAAAATGCTGACTTTTTACCACATCCTCCTTGACTAAGTTCGGGAAATGGACGGCGGTTATATTCGAATCGAGGAGTACGAAGGCGCGTGATAAAGAGATTAAAATGTTCATCGAAGTAGCGAGAGGAGAAGACGAAAGAGTATGAGATATGGAACCTGGGAGGGCGCCGTCCACCCGCATAATCAAGTTATCTTGGCGACGCATCACACATTAATCACAACTATCAATGACAGCCTCGTCCCCTTCCTCCGTGAGAGAAGCGAATCCTCTTCTATCCCGCTTCTTCCTTTCGGATGGCCGACAGCTCGGTCAGGACACGTCCTACGTTCCGCCAATCCACCGTCATCGGAATTAATGATTCTGCGAGAGAAGTCTCGTTGCTGTCTCCAGCCGTCTGTCGAGCAAAAAGTACATTTAGCCCAGAGGGATTTCAGAACATAGCGGAAACGGTGACTACGATGCCTTCAAATTACCAGGTAGACAGGTTGATAAACCACGACGTGATTGTTTGCCAATTAGACATTGCGAACTTAACTTAAGAATCGCGAACGGATATTCGAAAATATCAAGTTGTTCTACTGTTTTAATGAATCAGCTGAGAAATATAAATGGTAAGTTGAAATAAGAAAAAATATCCTTTTTCGAAACATTGACACTTTTGATGAAGATTAAGATCCGCTTGGGAAATTTTAACGTGTCAATAAAATAGATATGATGACTGCCAGAATATCGAGCTTTGGCATCGAGTTCTCGAAAAGCAAATAATGAAAGGTCAGAACCTTCGCGTTCTCAAAATCAATTGTCAATAAGTCGTTAATTCCGCCACGCGTATCTATCTTCGATAGCTTCGTGTGCCAATTATTCTTTGTTCGTAGAAAATTGTATAAAATGTATAAAATCTATTTTAAAAGTTAATATCCGATTATAAATATATTGTACATTTTTATGCGAACTCTAGGCTTGATGAATCCATCTCCCACGTGTTCATTATCCGTTTCTGCGCTTTGCAAGCTCGCGAACATTCATATTACATCACAACCATATATTTTTTAAACAGCAATTTATTACATGCTTAGTTGTTGTTGATAAGATTAATCGTTAATGTTAAAATCGAATTAATTCGCATTTTCGTTTCTCCGTTGTTTATCAATCGACTTAACTAATTAATGAACGAATAAGCTGGGCATTCAGGAGGTGAGCACGTTGATTGCACGCTGATTGAATTGACCGACGTGTGAAACGTGAATGCGGTGGCCGCATTGAGGTGGTAACTTTGCAACGCGCGATGATTCAATTTTTTTTTTACGCCGATCTGTTCTGGACGCGCGTTCACTGCAGCTCTTTGGCGTTTTACACAAATAGTATTTCTTTCTTTCCTTCTTTTTTTTTAATAAAAAAAAGAAAAAGAATGACGCTGGTCGAGCGAACAATTAGCATTCTTGTGTTTTCCCATCGATGCTCGTCTCTCTCATTTCTCTTCGCTCTTGCCTCTCTTTTTCGCACTCATTTACTTCGTGCTCTCGAGCAGGTAAACGTGTATGTACGCGATGAATTACTCAGCGAAGCCTCGCGAGCCGCAGCTGCTGATTCCCTGACGAGATGCACCATCAATCATATCAACGCTTTATTCTTTTGTTTAGCAGCTTAGCTCGAGTACCTCACGATGTAACAAATTCAGGAGAGTTGAAGTATTTTGTAACACGAATACCACCGTAACCCGTGTGCTGTTATACGCTTGCGGGTTATGCTTTATGTAATATTTCTAATTTCAGTGCAATAATTCGTTCGTAAAATTTTCGCGGTAGCAAGATGTGATTTGTCATGTCATGACAAATGTTCGTATAAATAACGGTATCATAAATAAAACGCAAGTTGAAACATAGATTAATATTATTAAAATTATACATAAAGGGAAATATCTAATATAATTACTTCAAGTGGCGGAATTTACACTAGTAAATGACAAAGATTATATTCAGTTAAATTATAATTTTAATTACAAATTCAACGAATAAATATTAAATTTAATTTCAAGTTAGATTGTTGCACTTTATAAAATAAGAGATGAAGAAAGAAATACCAAGAGAACTCATACTTTGAAATTTTAAATTGTGTAAAAATCTTGTTAATATAATAAAACAGGGGTGACTTTATTGCATTTATATAATTCTATAGTTATCTTTTAATTCGGATAAATATTATGCTATTACTGTACATATCGAGATTACTTCGTGCCACAGCCGATAAAAATCCGTGGATTTTCCGTGAATTGTATTTTTCCATTAATGTCTATCGGTAGCCGATAATCGATGTTGCAGTTCCAGAAGTGGTGTGGGAAGGGAGAGAGTGTCACAAGCTCTTCTCCATCGATTTCACGAGCCCAGTGAAGCGCTTAAATACCGCGGGACGTTTTCGCCTTCCGAAACTTCGAATTTTGTCTCGCCAGGATAAAATTCAGTCGCAACCGGTAGCCGGTTCAATTCGCCGGATAATCTCTTAGAATGGCACGCGATGCTCCAGAACCGCGATTCACTTCGACTTTCGAAGCGACACTGCTACTCTCAACCGCGCTTATCGAAAGCTTATCTCCGTTCCTTCCTGTAAATTGTTTTGTGCTGATGACTTTAAATTATACATCCGTATCAAGTGCGAATATCGAATAGGATATATAGAAACTTTCGAAAATTATATTTATCTTGATAAAAAGGTAATCGAGTACTTGTAGACATCATCAATTGATCTGTTGTTAAATATTCTAATAGTTATCTAAAATATAACTAAATACAATTAAATTGACGAAATAATATATCATTGGAAGAAAAAAGATATGACCTTAATATCTTTGTACTTCATTTTCACCAAGAAAAAAGTAGTTCCCACTCAAATACACACGTATACAAGGAATAATTGAAGAGGTTGAACTTCTTGTCCATTTCGTAGGTATAAGGAAATATCAAGGGACCGAAATATTTTATAAGATAATACCGCTATAAGATCAACCGCTTTCTGAATTCGAAAAGATATTTATATGTGTTCAGCGGTTTTTAAGCAACAGAGGTGAAATTTATCGCAGTCCCGTACCGACCCTTCACGGCTCCTAGCAACATTTTCACAAACCCAATGTTACAACCCAGGACGGGGAATCGATTTTTATGCCGGCACGCGGTGAAGAAGGTGTCCGCGAGGCTTTGCGCGCCCCTTGCAATTTCCTCGGAGGAATTCATTGGCCGTTCTTACGAAAGTCCACCTGAGACCGTGCGTTTATGCAGGCTTGACTCTTAAATGCAGCCATAAACTAGACCCGTTCGCCACGGAAAGCTGAAAGAATCTGTCCGTCCATATGTCTCCCGTGTACATTATTATCATTCTTGCCAAGAGAGAATAAAACGAAAATATCGAGCGAGTTTTCTTCTTGCCTACTGCGACATCGCCAACAAATCATTTTCTTGTTGTCCGATTCAAGTATTAGAAATCGCAAATATGTCGCATCTATTTTAACGTTGCATTCAGTTTTACGAAAAATTTCAAATAATATAAAAAGTATCATTCGATGTTTATTCAATTTCATTATAATCAATATCGTATCTATTTCATTTTTTAAAAAGGAGACTTTTTACAATTTTTAAAAAGAAATTTGTATATCTGCAGAACCAATCACTTTAGTATTTAAACATTTTTACGTTAATTGTTTTTTTTTACAATAATTCTTTCACGTACCTAAAAGAATTAATGCATGCTTATTTAAATAACGCGATAGTTTTTATTCAATAACAATTTTTATTCTGGACACAACAGCTGCACAGGAAGTAATAAATATAAGGGCGTGGATATTCGGATGTGAATATTAATTTTTATAGCTACCGATATAATTTCGCACAACACCAAATTCGCAACACGGACCATCGTGATTGGATGCGACGATACCGCGCGCGTGGATTTTGGTACAAATTGGCGGCCCCTCGTCCCGACTGAATCGCGTATTGTGTTTCGGTAATGCCGCCTGCGCGTCATATTTGATTCCGTTTTGCGGTCGGTCCAGTGGTCGGCAGGCGCTGGACCGTAAGGCGGGGATGGTGAACAAATTTATTGCGCATCGATACATACGCGCGTACACGCGTCTGCCACGTGCATATATTTTTCATTCTGCGCCATTTGCGTTTAGCCGAAATTCGTGGCAATTGTAAATTTTTGCGTTACAATTGCTATGCGTCATAAAAGAAAATACAGCTCGGACAACCGGCGATTTCGGCTGGTACTGAACTTAATCATTTATGCAGAATGATGATAAATTCCACTTAAAGATGTATGTCAGAATTTCAAAGATACCATCATTGTCATAATATTTGGCTAAGACGTTCATTAATGTATTTTGTTCCTACATGTAAAATTTGAAACTAATTTACCGTACCGTTTTGGAGAAAAATAACTGTATGACGTAGGCCGGAATTCATAGTTCTTATATTTAAGATCATCTTAAGTACAGTCTTATGTGGTTCTAAATCAATCACATTACTTAATACGGTCTTGAAATAAGAACTGACTATGAATGCCATAATCTCTTATGGCAAACAGTGCACACATTGACCGTTTATCTATTACAATACTTCTTATATTAACAAGAACGAAATAAAAAACATTAATGTAAACTAGATCTTTCAATGAACATATTAATAAAAAAACATAATTAGTTTACCACGTATTTGCATTAACATAAAGCTTTTTTAAAAAAGTAATGCAGATATTTATATTATATATAAAATAATATATTAGAATTTACTAAAATTAATTCAAATTAAATAATTAATTAAAATTAATTTATTAAAATTTATTGAATGTAGATCGTCATCTGACTATTATACATCTTTAATAAAGGAGCCAGATATCTTATACGTAGATATGATAAAATGATGTGATACTTGTTAGTTAAATTAAAATAATTTTAGAATTACATAAATGCAATTATTTGCAAAGTTCTGTTCTGTTTTTTGTTCATCAAATTCAAGATCCATTGCACTTGAGTAAATTTACAGTATTTAATTTATATTATGTATTTGTAATCTTCAAATATTTTGTTATACTTTACAAAAGTAGTCTGCATTGAAAGATATCATTAGTCTGTTAATTTGTAATAATATTTAAGAAATAAATTTTCCATGGATTAATTATAACGAGCACCATCTTTTTACGATCATTGAGATTTATATGTTGAAAGTTTTCTATGTTCAAAAAATTCTTTTAAGATCGGAAGTTTAAGACAATTATGAAAGAGCCTCGTGAGATTTATGAATTACTCATCGGCTCAATTATAATACTATATAATACATATGCAATAATTACATAATACCGATGATCCACTGACGTGATGGAGGAAACTTTTTCCTCACGTTCGACGTACACGTAGAGAAACTTTTCGCGTGGTCCTTTGATCGAACGATTTCTTTACTGTGCCGGAAAACAGAATTTCGACAGTGGCCAAACTTTCTGTTCGAAAGGAGTGTCGTGCCAGAAAATAAGTCGACCGTTCTACGAGAGAATTCTGATGAGCCTGGTACACCCTTTGATGTGTATGTGGCATACCTATGAGCTGGAGTATCGAGCAGTATTCTGATACTGTTCAATGAATCTCGCCCAACTTGTCAGATCAAAGAACTAGGAGCTCAGTAGCTTGTTTAGGGGTCAGACAAGAGAAACAGGTCAGGAGTCGCACATACTCCGTTAGCTTTATAAAGTGTCAGGATGAAACTAAATTCGAGAAGTTATCTTGAGAATAGCGAATAGTAAGAACACACACACAGACACAGACACAGACACACACACACAGACACACACACACACACACACACACGTACATATATATATATATATTGTCTATTTCATTTAATTTACAACTTAAGCAAAATTTTGCGATAAATTTTGTCAGCATTAAACTTTAAATCAAGATATTTGCATATGATTTTGTAAAGTTTAACAGTAAAACTAAATAATTAATTAAAATTCAATTAATTTGATAAATTACGAGATACATATCGTATGTCTTAAAATATAATATAAATATAAATATAAATTAAACTAAAATACAATATAAATTAGACTAAAAAATCTGAGACATAATATTGAGATACAAACTGTTGATCAAGATTACAAAATGCAAATATTATAAAAGAGTGTCGATACAAATACAAACGTATATATATTGTGAAAGAATTCGTAAACATTTTCATTTTAGAACGAAATTAGACAGCGTTATTAATTCTGCTTTTTTTGTATCCTTGCGAATGTGTTAGAGATTCATACAAAATTAAGAAGACACGGCGAGATCTGCGAGGAACGTCTCTTACTATAGTTACTTGCACGCATACTAGCATGTCTTGCGCGTGTCATATTATATGTTGCTTTGTATTATACGCGAACGTGGTATAAATACACGGCCAACTTTGCGAGTTGCGTACATATACGGGAAAACACAGTCTATATAGCTTTGTGTCTGGAGCAAGTTGCCAGCACCGTCTGGGAAGCGGGAGCCGCGGGAAATAATGGAGGAAAGTGATTTCCGGAAAGTTAAAAGCCACGGATCAAGGATACCTTTTGCCCCTTCCCTTCGCGCGAAATCTCTCTCTCTCTCTCTCTCTCTCGCTTTCTCTCATTCTCTCTCATTCCACTTTTCCGATCTTTCGTGTTGCGCGCTGAGTAAAGGAAAAATGGATAGGAGAAGCGCGCGCGAAGAAATCGCATTTCGCGTAGCATGATCCTTCTCAAAACCCCTTTTACGATGAAACGAAGAATGGCGTCAATATACTTTATGCTAAGATCCATTCTATTCTCTTTGCCACATGTAACATTTCTTCGTTGAGACGACTCCCATCGACGACTTCTACAATCCTAACCCTGGAGTGTCGCAAATTTTATGCATCACTCAGATTTCGCTACTACCTAATATAAAAAAAGTAATCCGGAATTCTTCAATAATACAAGAATACAAGTAATCCATATTTATAATTTTATTTAATTAATAATATTGCGTAGATGAGGCAATTTTATCTTTCCGATTATATATTTAATGTAAAGTATAAAATTTCAATGAAAAAAATGATTTCTATCATATGCACGTGTTTGCTTTCGTAAAAGCACAACTGCAAGCGAAATTATTTTGGTATAGCTTGCTAAAATTATCTCCTTTTTTTTAGTTCAAAGGATAATCTCATTGACTGGATTCGCAACGGTTCATGTTTCAACGGTGCATGTGCGAATTATCGCGGATATGTCAATTATTTATGATTGGCAGGGCATTCGTTATAGTAGAAAAAAAGTGGCGTTACGAATTCGTTGGTGAAAACGCTAATGAACGTAGCGAGAGCATCGACAGCCTGCGATTGCTATCACGACCATCTAATATTGCTATCATATTTTTGCGTACGCTTGTCGGCAGATATGCGTTGGAAACATAAAATATATATATTGTAAAAACGAAAAAAATACGTTTATATGAAAATGCAAACGGTAACGCTGCATACGTAAAAATGCGCTGGCAAAATTATCCAATTAAACAAATTTATCAAAGGGAAATCGTGCAATGGTATTATAAAAGTCTAATTAATAAAATCGAAAGAGAACTTTAATTAATAAACATTCTCTTTAACATAACAATATTATAATATTGTTTCGATATCGTAATTTAAAATCGTACCATGTTTCACACGCACATTTATATATACTTCAGAGATAAAAGAAATTAATTAACTATTTTAAATACTTAGGGGCGATATGCGCGCGAAGATTTCCAATATAATAACGCTGTATGAATATTTGAACGATAATGTTACGTCACATTTCGATATGAAGTTATAAATCTGATAATGTTACGATAACTTTTGGAAATCATCTGTTCTACCTAGCATCTAAGTAGCAACGAGATTACTGTAAGATAATTAACTTAGGACTGCGGTGAAGAAAGTTTTCAGAGTATGCCAGCGTTCGGGAAACTAATCAACGAGTAAGGGAATTTCGGAAATGTTAAAACTAAAACTCGTTGATTACACACCAGACGGTCATAAATGTTTTGTTTCCTTTCTCGGTAAAAATTAATTTTCTTGAGGGCAATTTCATCGTTAATAACTACATCCACTTGACGAGGGAGTGCTCCAAGTAGCTTCGAATGCTTTGATTAACATTTCATTAATAATAACATAATGTTTTCTAAAATGTTGCACAAGGGGGAAATTGCTTTGGACTAATTTCGCGCGCGAGTGCTGCAAGACGGTTGCGCTCGACAGTAATTTTCCATGGCATATTTTATCAGAGCTTGAAACAACTTATCGTCGTGTTGCGACCACACGGAGAAAGCAAGACAGTCCTTTTTTTCTAAACAATCAGCGTATCGGTCACGCTGCTTCTTTTGCAGTCAGCGAGCTTTATGAAAATGCTTTTAATGGAGATCTAGAGTGTATAGGTGAGACATTCAGCGTCTACTCAATTCTGAATTAGCCATTCAATTTTCAAATTACCGTCATGCCTTGTACGTTCCGGCGCCTGTAGCATTGTGCACCATTACGCGACCGTTAATGCGCTTTATTACAAATTTATGCGCCATGTTCTTTGATGTTAGTGGCTCCGACGCTCTTTCCTACTCTCCTCTCCGACCCTCTCATCCCTCTTCGCAGCTGCTGCAAAATTGACGGTGCGATAACGTGTAATTGTTTTACGGCGCTGAATATTGAATTTTAAAAATCACGTCTGACTTGTAGAGAGATTTACATTTTCGGGCATATATGAAATATTAATGACGAATAAGAATATACAAATAAGACAGCAGCCATTCTACTAAATGATCGAAGATCGAAATCGATTTGATAAGCAAATGTGTATAGATTATAATATGATTTATTCATGTATTATGTTGCAAATTTGTTTAAAGTTCCTACATTTCAAGTTAAGTATGTATATGTGTTTTAAAAGGTTTTATTTAATTTGGAAAAGTCATGTCGCATATTTTCATTTGTAATTAATTTGCGTGACTATTTTTATTTACTTGTTGCAAATTTATCCTTATATCCGTATATAACTCATTGTCGGAAACCTTTAATTTCGATATCCAGAACTGAATGAACACCTGGCAAATACATAGATTGAATATCGAAAAGTTTTCATAAATCTGTATTGATCTCGACAGCTGTATACATATAACTACAAAGTGTAATATAATACTACAGTAAAGTACTGTTATGTATTGGTGGGCGCATTTTGCAGCAGTTGTAACTTCTGTGTTGCAAGCTGTCGCGTTTACAGATCGATATCTGAACTGACTGACAAAGCTAAAGATAACATTATATGAGAGACACAATGCAAACACATAAAGCAAGTTACGTAAGAAAATTACAGTGATATATCATTTAAAAGTTTTTTTATCACGTATAAAAGCATTAGCTCCGTCTTACAAATTGAGATCGATGTCGAATTGATTAAAAGTACCTGCTGTATATATTTTTTTATAGCTTACTGAACACGTTGAATAATGTGCTGAAGTGTTTTTCAAATTTATTATTGTCATTGTTACACCATACATTTTCTAGAGTATATGCTTATATGCGAAAAGTGGAAAGTTTAGTTTAATCTCATTTTTGATTTCGTATCAACTTGCGAATAGTGTATTCTCGGCTGGGAAAATAAATGATTTACAGATGTTTAACGTCAGTATTATCTCAGCGTTTATGAAACGCGTTTCGGATCTCTACCGCGTCATTTTTACAAATTGCCTTTTCCCAGTATAGTCACTGCTCATCGTTCCCAACTGGAGAATAATTCAGACGCGATCCTGCTATAAAGATATATTTTTTAGAAAGATAAAATATGGTGTAACTACGTCGCATTATTTATAACGATTGTAATACAACATGCAGCGATCTTCGAAATTATCATAATCTAATAAAATTACATTTTTCAAAGTAATAATATCTTTGCTATGAATAGTAGTATCTACGTGAACGAGATGCAAGGAGAAATTTTCTGATTTTCAGAGAAATGTTGCAGTCTCGTGCGCGGTGATAATCCTCTCGGTAGCATCACAGATCACGCTGCTCGGGTCTCTCTTCTCGAGAAATCATTTACGCCCTCATAAATAATCCACACACGTGTCGCGCTAATATCGATGCACCTGACCGTCGGGAAAAGTGACAGATGCGACATTGTATTTTGCTGGCATTAGAAATACATGCGCAAAAGAGTGGAAGCAAATTGTGCGGCGGAGAGTACGGGGGAAGATTAACGGCGAGAGGGAAGGAAACGCGACGGAGGAGACACAGAAGAGCCGTCTGTTAGATTTTCCTTTTTTATGAGGCAATAAAAAAAAAAAGAGCGGATAAATCGTCGCCTCTCTCACGTGTCGTCTTGATGTAAAAGTGCCGAGCGGGTGTACACGCGTCGAAAAAATAAAAACGGGCCAAAACGCCGCGCTATTAATTATTCACGTCCTGTTTAAATACATAGCGCGGCGCTCGCAGCCGCATATATACGATTGTGCAACACCGGGCTCATCCGGAATCGTGACGGGATTATCGCGATTATGCGCTCAACGCCGTGTCGGTCATTTTAAATCCGACGGGATGAAAAGACCGATTTCGTCAGTGGAACACGTAGCTTCACCTAATGCTTATAAAGCATTACGGCGTATTCTCGCGTGATCAAATAAGTCGGCTAACCGTGGCCGATGATAACGATTGCCTCTGTATGCACACCGATTCCATTGTATTTCGTATTTAACGTGCGGCTTAATCGCGCGCCGACCCTGTAATCGACGTAATCTCGCTGAAGACATAATGCTTTTTAAAAGCTTTTCCTCTCGACCGCTCTTCAAGACCGACGTATCTAATTTGAAAAAAGAGAAACGGGATTACATTCGAGTAAATGTCGAAAATTATCGTGAATTATGATTCGCCAGCGGGCTCGCGTGACGCAAAACTTTTAATACCTTGTGCCGAAGCGTTAAACTCGAAAGCAAAGCAAACTTCGGCGGCCGCTTTCACCCGTAATTGTAGCACTCACCGGTTTGATAGCCACTAAAATAGAATGATGAGAATGGCGAGCGAGGCGGTCACCTTTCTTTCATTGCCGCTGATCAAAGGAGCGGGTATATACACCGAGAGGAGAAATAGGCCGCAAACTTTATTGAGTTCCGAGAAAAATGCAAGCTCCGAGTAACGTATCTATTGGCCAAAGATTTGTTAAAGTACTTACAGTGAACTTTTGTTAAAATAAATAAATAATGCAACAGAATTTTCGACGAAGAGAAATTCATTCGAATTTTTGATGGACATTTATAACTGTACTCGAGTAGTATAAAACAAAATGCGATGAAATATCAGTAGAATGAATTTTAGTTCGAAAGACTGACTTCAATAACGAAAGCTTAATCTTCTAAATTAACTTGGCGCCAACTTAATTTAGTATCTGTTGCTACGGGTTCTCTCGCTCACTCGAGATATAATTGTTCGAAAGTGTCGTATTAAATTGTTACCTCAAATGCTGTTTTAACTACTTTAACATTTGTCGAAATCCAGCAAGTTCATAGCCAACGAGTTCTCGTAGATGGGTATTCGTGTACTTCTACATACGTATTATATGACTGAATATCAGATACATCGTCTTACTTAATGTTTAATGAAGCTCATTGGAAGAGCAATTAAAACTTGCACGAAATTGAATAGTCCATGGAAATCTTGAATTACTCCCGAAATGTTCCCTCAAGTCCTATATTTTTCTATCCGTTCTCATTACATGTTGTATATTATAAACGAAAATTTTATAATTAAATATATTTTTTTCCTAATAAAAATTTTACATTTTTATGATAAAAATAATCTTTTAAAGTATTCTAAATTCTGCAACTATGAGGATCAAAATACATATGTCATGTCCTTTGAAAAGTACGCGTGCCAAAATAACTTCTGGCAGATAATGGACTTAAATCGCCCGCACCAATTTCATTCGTAAATTCACGAAATCGTAAATATTGGCGTATTTTTTCAATCGAGCCGCGAAGATTGCCTGCCGCGTGTGCGCGTAAGAGCGATAAGGGGAAAAGAGATTTATTATCGATGACGAAAAATTCGGATATGCGCGTCGCGAATGGCCAACAATAGCGCGCGAGGAGGCCAGAAACGGGTGAGCAAGTGCGCTTTTAAAATGCAAATAGTGATATAAATATTTTATTGCGATCCAGTGCGCGAGCCTCACCTCGTAGAATGCCTTGCTTCCCTGTACTGCTTCGCGTGGCCGCGTTTTTCCCAGCTGGCGTTCGGCGAGCCACGAGCGTCGAAATGCGAATTGAATTGCGCCACTTCTCTTTTTGTTTTTTCGCTGAGTGCTACCGACAAAATAAAAGCCCTTTCCCATTTCTGCAATCGCCACTTTCCGCCGTACGCGTGCCTCACGCAAAACGTGTTGTTTGGAAGATCGTGTACGGCTCTACATCGACTGGGCATCGACGTCTTCATTAGCTTGATTTCAAACATATCTATTGCTTTCGTGCGAGGATCATTTCGTTGGATAATTTAGAAATATCTTATTTTTCCAAGAATAACTAGTATTGTATCTCGCTTTATTGCGAGATACAATAAATATGACATGCACTGTAAAAAATTTATGTAAAATTATATGTAATTTTGAAACCCACTATAATAGGTGTAAATTTTTGCGTGTTCTCTAATTTTGCAGAACATAAATAAAAACAATTTTTAATTTGTATATTTTTCTAAGGTGTATGCACAAAGAAAAACAAATTAGGAAATTTTTGCAAAGTTTATATGTAGAGTTA
>VBVR01000086.1:0-81157 GCA_011638315.1 Tetramorium parvispinum
TTGTTATGTCTTGCTACTGTTAAAATGTAAGTAATATTATTAGAGGTGGTCTGAAATAAACATATTTTTAAGTTTTATGTATATTTATGAAAAAATTAAATTTGTATATAATAAAGAAAATAGAAAAAAGAAAACTATATAAAAAGTTGCATAATTTTATGTATCAAATATAAAAATTGATATAAATTAAGTCTTAATAATTTTTGCACAGCTACCTGATAAATCTATCGCGAGCCTCGTGAAATACTACTACAGCTGGAAGAAGACGCGAACTAGAACATCATTAATGGACAGGCAAGCGCGTAAATTGACAAGCGGTTGCAAAGAAGGCGAAAATGGCAGCGAAAATGGAAGCGAACTTGGTTCCAACACAGATAGCGAATCCGAAGAAAAAGTAAGAATTCTTTGACAATAATTTAAACAATAAAGTTTTATGCATGCACTTTATCCTTCCATAAATATTTTTTAATCTATTTTTTCTTTTCTGTCATTTTAACACAGACAAACCTAAAAGCGCGAAATCCAAAACAGAATAATTAATATTAAACGTAATAATTATAAAAGACCTTATTTATTCTTTTTGTTCGATAATTCTTCATAATGTTCAATATGTTTATATATACGTATATATGTTAATGCCTCCCTTCTTCCCTTATTTCTGTAACAGATATATTTCTTCGTGTGTAAGCTTACTGTTCCTGGCTATTTCATACGATTACATTACAAATAGATATGCTATCATGGCACAAATTGGTAATATGAAAAATCGTAATTATTTGAAAACTTGCTATACACGTTACAAAAATGTATCCACACGATAATACATTATGAAAGAAAAACAAAGCTATGATACTAATGGTGGCAAAAAGCTAGTAGATTGTCATATAATATCTTATACATGTATACATAGGGTACAAAATGGTCAAATTCAAAATTTATGATATTCTTCACGTGATACTGAGATTCAATATATTTAAATGTTTCGCACATAAAAAATAAACTATAGTTTAGTTGGACGTCGGTATGTGAACGTAAATGTGGAACGTTCCAGAAATGGACGATCCACCGCGGAATACGTCGTGGAAAGAACCAAGCTGTGCCAGGAAGCCAAGGCACTGATGCTAAGGCCCCATCTGACTCGGAAAACGCCCCTCAGGTTCAGGTACTCAGCCTAAACCTTACCAACTCGCATACATAGTATAGTTAGCTTAGCTTTATTATTATGTTTTGCTATCTTCAATGTATCCTCAGTGTGTTATTGCTACACTGGCATACATATACATATATGTTCTCTACTCTCAAAATTCCTCGTAATATTGAAGTCTCTGATATTGAAGTTTCTCGTGACATCGAAATTGATAGGCTGAAACCTTACTGAGGAAACAAAGCAGAAAATTTCGAATTATAAAATATTTAGCTCATGAAATTGGCTCGACCAATACCGTCGTAAACAGTCGAGCGAATTATGAGAGATACAAAAATTAACTTAATGTTGAAAGAGAACGAGACATAAATTATTTGAGCAATTTTTCTTCTAATTTGCTCTCTTAGCACTCAAAGACGATAAACGATAATGAATTATAAAGTGGGAGCGGGTGGGGGGATTATCAAAATTTTTGTCTTAAAAGGGTGTTATGTGTTGTAGGGCTCGTGTAGCAACTGTGGCGTTGCATGCCATAGTGTCCGTGCGACGCCCAAGGGACACGCGTGTCATAGCTGCTATCTACATTGGAGGTCAGTGAACGTAAATTAAATGCCAATGCAAATGATTGCAAATAGATAGAACTTATTTTACGCAGTTCGATAAGTGCCGGTGAGGATATTCATATAAGAAATAAGTTGGAACCGTTTAGAACTGAATTGACAATTCTTTCTTCAATCAATAATGCTTCTGTTTATATCATACTTCTGTTTATAGATAAACACATACATTTATCTATATTTAAGCAACTGAAACTTATGAATATCCTTGGAAACTCGCTTCTCCCTCATTATCGTTTTAAACTATATTCTCATTAGTGATATTTTGTTGATTTTTAGTGACATTGATATACAATGTAGAGTAGCCTTATATCCATATCCTTAAAATCTACGTTTTCTGATGGTAGGCGCACCGGTGTAGCAAGACCATTAACTTCGATGCCGGGTCGTACAAATAAAAGAAAACCACCCCGGGGCTTAGTTGTGAATCACGATGATTTAGCGGCTTTGGCAGGTCAACCAAATCAAGCCAACAACAGTTTGCAAGCTATCGACACTGAGATCGTTAGCTTAAAACGTCAAGTATGTTAACAAATAAAAAGGAACAGCTTGCAGTATGACGTGTGGATACATTTTTCTTCATTTTCTCCATTTTCTCCATATAATTATAACGAATCATGAAAGCATATGTGCAAACGCTCGCATTTGAAATTGTTAACAGTTAAAATATATTAGACTGAGGTTTTTTAAGAAATATTATAAAGCAGAATGCTTCTTGAATGCTCAGATTGCGAACGCTACAGTGCTTTCGTGACCAATGCATTTTATCTCTTTAATTAAAATATACTTCTTTTATTTACGTCATATAAATGATTTGTAATAATTTATTCGAAATCGCACAGATTCAAGCTAATAAACAACAAGTAAGCGCACTGAAACGAAAGACAACCGATGGTATCGACCATTTACGACCTCCGGAAGTATCAAGTCGTATAAATGCCCGCTGGACAAATGATGAACTGTTGTTAGCGGTTCAAGGCATTAGAAAATACGGAAAAGATTTCGCCGCAATCGCTGAAGTTATTGGAACCAAAACTGAAGCTCATTTACGATCATTTTTCGTGAACTATCGACGAAGATATAACTTGGATGCAGTTCTAAAGGAATTTGAGGCTGAAAATGGTCCTATTCTTATCGATGATGAAAAAGAAGAAAAGGTACAAGATATGATGTACTTCGATATAATACAAATTTTGTCGTATACATTCTTATTATATAATATTATAAAAAGTGTATTAAGAATATTATTTTGATTATCAAATCAATTTTTTTTTCTCCAATAAAATCGAAGTAATCGAAAGAATGATGATAAATTTTTCTTATTCAACGAAAATAAAAAAGAATTTTTACTCTCTAAAAATTATCTAAATAGTATTGTATTAAAAGAAGTATTTAAATGATAAAAAAATTAAATTGATTAGAATAATTTTGATTCAATTTTTAAATTCTTTGTACTTTAACCTCTTATTTAAAATCTCTTTAATGTATATCTCTATTGATATTGATTAATTCCGATTTTACTTATTTTATCTTTTTCAAATTCTAAAGAATAAAAAAAGATAAAAAATAAGTTTAACCGAGATTAAAGTCAATCTACATTGACAGAAATGGATAAATCAAATATTTATTTGAAACTAATAATTTAATGAAACTTCTAGATGGATGTTGATCAATCAAATGATACTGCGGAGTCATCTCAAAAGGGGAAAACTTCTTCTGGGCCCGGACAAGCTGCTAAATAACAAATGAATATAATCTCAAATGCAAAACGGGAAAAGAATAACTGCAGGCTCAGTGATAACAACCGATAATAGTAACCGATTTGCCATTTAATCAATTAAATTTCTTCTTCTTTTTCTTTTTTAATTTAATTTTTTGTCTCAATCAAAAGTTATATGAAATATGAGAATTTACTTAAAAATCCAAATTTAATTACATGATAATATAATAATCTTTGTGTATTTGAATCGCATAAGATTATATAAATGATATTCATAGTACAGTAATCATATAGATTATCATAATTGGGCACTCTTAGTATGTTTTATCTTTTGTACCTAAGACTAAATTTTAATCATCCATTTGTATATATGAAAGATAATACACCTTATGTATTATACATTATGTATGACACATTTTAAAGTAAAAATATGTGTCATACATATTGTATCATACAATATATTGCAAAATTAAAGTTTTTACTAAGAGTGTATTTGCAAAAACCATAATTGCAACCGCAGAATGCTTATCACAATATGTTGTATATAGATACAACTTGTGTTTAGCAGTAAATTTTATACATTATTTTCATACATATTACGCGTTGAAAATTAATTTTTTTCGCTTACATATTATTTAAATCATAATAGAGTAATTAAATCAATTGTACAATTTGTGACAAATATTAAATTATAAAATTGATCTCATTTGAAGAAAAAGAAAATTATATTATAATAATTTATCAAACAGAGAAATCTTAGAGATGTTAAGAATTTTATGGACTAAAGAAAGCGTTTTGATGAATTGTGGAAAATGTTTAATGTTCAAATGTTTCTACTTTCACACATTTTTATGATTATTTGTGCTTATAGTGAGTTTTACCATGTAGTAAAACGATTATATTCTTTATTAATTTTGCTACTTATCGCCACTTTGCTTGTGTGCCTTCTAAATTTTATTATTCATAATAATTCAATATTTTGATCATTTTTCTTTTTTTTCTGTTTCTTTTTATTGTTTTATAATAGTTATTTACAACTTTTATTTCCTCCAAGATTGCTAAAGAGAATAGTGACAAGAAATACACAAGTAATAACTTGAATAATTTTTCGATTAATTTCTGCATAATTAAAATATTGTGAGAATAAGTGTATACAATAAGAATATCAGGCACTTCAATATTTTTTGTTTGTGAATTATAAATTTGACATAATCTTGCACTATTCTGATATTTGAAAAAGTTTGTTTACATACAATAATATCACAATATTAAAAATCTTTCGTATTATGATAAGCAGTAACCAGAAAAGCAGGAGATTATATTTCATATTTAATGATACGAATAAAGTATAATCCATTTTGTAATGGATTGTAATTAAATATTACAATCCATTATAATATTTAATTTATTAAGATGCATACATATGTGTATAAGAAATCATAGTCTGATGAAGAAAAATTATCTTTCAGATAATTTTTTGTCTGAAAAAGAATATAATGTTCTTAATAAACCAATAACACAAATTGTCATCGTTAAAGATGGATGTTTTCATCTAATAATTACAATGTATATAGCAAAATGATGATCAAGAAGATTCTGAATGAACAAGAGAGAGATATACATATATCTTTACAAAACGATAATGCACGCCTTCATATTAACATCTGATTTCTATGATATAATATAAAATCTGAGCTTTATTTCATAAATCTATTAATAAGTATAATTTAGAAAATAAGATATAGAACGCACACTTTATTGAACTTAGCTATTAAGTAACGATGTTTTCATGTATAATATAGAAAATGTATATTTTGGTCTAGAATACAGACCAAAATCATTTTATAACATCAGCCTTTTGTTCAAAAATATATCATAGTGTGTGACAATGGACAATGACGCTCGTCATATTTCTCCCACAGAGAAATCTATATGGAGTCTTTTATCTTTTATTTATTTTTCTACAAATTTCATAATCTTAAACTATAAATTTTTTTATATTCGTAATATTCATATTTTATGCCTACTATTCTAATATGCAAAATAAAAGAAATCATTTATCGTACAGTAAAACTAAAATTTTTGCTGATATAAGAATAAAGTAATGTTTGTTAATGGACAATTAACTTTACTGATAAAACGTTTCTGCTATTACACATGAAGATTATATAGTAGTTTTCAAAATACGAGCATTTTTTAAATTTCAACAGTTTATAAATTAGTTTAAAAAAATAAAATACAAACTACATTGGTATGATGTAATATATGATAATGAATGATAAATTCATGCATCTTATTTTTTCTTTGTGTTGGTACGACCTCATATCCTCTCTTTTACAATGCAATTATACTTGTTTACAAATCTATTAATTACGTCATTGAAAGATTTTTCATAAACTGTAAATAAGTTATATCTATCAGCATTTTGTTACACATTCAGAAGAGAAAGCCCCATACTATTCTTATTATATATTTTTTTTATGACAAAAAACTAGCTAATAATTTAAGTAATCAAACTACATAATATGTAAGTTTAAATTGAACAATGTTGTAGATAGGCAATATTCTATGTAAAATCTAGATTTAATATACTGATAGCAGTAATAAGAAAACTATTAAATAAGTAACCATATATATAACTAAAAATTATAATACTATTCAAATTATTGGCAAATTGACATACACGCCTGTATTTGTGTATGCGTGTACATAAGAATGAACGATTATTCGTAGATCTTCGTACATTTCGATAAATCAGTCGTAATTATTTAAGAATTTAAGTAATTCGCAAGCAGGATCCGAATGAAAATAAATCTCCCTGAATATATAGGAACACTAAAGAATGCATTCACCGATAGTGACATATCATGCATACGCGACAAAAATCTTGCCAATAGATTAAGATGATAATATAAAAACAGAACACCATTTATGTATAATAGTGAGTAAAAAACATAACATTAATGTCCATTTCCACCAATGCAGATTAACTTTAATCTTGGTTTAACTCATTTTTTATGTTTCTCTAATTCTTTGAACTAAAAAAAGATAGAAAGTAACTTAATCCGAAATTAAAGTTAATCCACGTTAGTAGAAATGTACATAAGAAAAATATTCTGTAGTTAGATCGTTGCTCAGTAGGCGAGGGCGCGCATTATCGTTGTAAAACGCATAATTTCCACATGCGAAATCGAATTGCGAAGTTCTCTGTCGCAAAAAATCTACTTTTCCCACAATTAGATTGATCCGCACCTCTGCATAAATGTTTTACAGAATATTAACATATATTGCGTTTAATTTATTTTCACGTTAGAGTTAACGTTACTTTTAGGTGTAATATTTTTAATGTACTCGCACATAAAATACTTCCTTTCATCGGAAGAAATAGCAATTGCAAATAGATTTGAGCACGTCAGTGTGACGATGAGGAACGGTATTGCGCTATATAATTTTTTTTATACAAGATTTTCTAGATGTAAGAAACGAAAATTTTTTTTAAGAAACGAGAATCAATTGAATTTCTGCTATATGTAACATACTTGGAATTATTTGAAGTATCAATTTAAATGGGATTAATATAACGTAAAAATCTTCGCCAGATTTTGCAGTGCGGAGTATTTACAAGTTGAAATTATCTGTCATTACATATTAGCTGCTACGATGTATATAGCGACCGTGGCGATCAAAAAAGAAATAGGACATTAAAAAAGATAATATAATGTGTATATGTATAAAAAGCGATGAAATTTACTATACATATTCCAAGGAATATGTAAATCGCACATTTGGCTGACAAAGTTGTACACATGTAATTATACAAAATTAAATATATCTTGTGCATTGTACAAATAAAACTATTTATTTCCTATATTCTCTTTCAAGGATGTAATGCAATAATTAACAGATTACTATAGAGCATATAAAATTCTTTAATCTATAATTTTATTAATTTTTCTATATTAAACTTATCTATCTGTCAACTAACGTAATCATATCCCGAACTTGTAGTAATCTTATATTAATCATTGACATTTTTATTTTTTCTTTCTATTTTTATTTCAGCCAAATTATAAGTTACAGATCGTTAAATAATATTCAAATTGCTAAATTATATTTGCCAATTATATATTTACATATCTATACATTTACATATGTAAAATAAAAACTTATTTAATATTATTACATAGATATCAAGATCTATATAAAACATTTTGACCACAATGATTTTTTGCAAATTTAAGAAATTTAAATACATATCACTTACAAATCAATCTAATAGGAAAGAAACTTTGTTATGATATCAAAAGTTTTGACATCGGTTAATTTGTACTTTATAATTTGAAATGAAAAATAAGATGAGAATTGTACTATTTCCACTGCTGTACAACGACATCTCGCTTCCGCGCCATATAATCAACGTCTTTTAAATACAAAATCATTCGCAAATCGTCGTAGCTAAAGCCAGCTTTTTCCTGCAATTTCCTAAAGCACCTCGTTTGTATCGCGCGTATAACGTTCAAAGAATCTTTGCGATTATCGCCTGAAGGATTGTGAAGAAAGCACATATTTAAAAATTTCGATTCCTCCTTATGAAAGATGCTGTCGTTGTGATGGAACGGATTCTCGATTATCAAGTTAGTATCGCTGTCTCGAACAGCATGTGTGAAATATTGTATAAAGTCTACGTTATCGTCGGTGATATGTTGGCGAATAACATCTAATAAAAACTGTTGATATACTAATTCTTCATGTTGCAATCGATACGGAGCGAAACCAATATTATCGCGGAACGCGTGCGTTTGTAACGACGTCGATACGATCTCGCGTATTTCAGCAATCTCATCCTTAAGCAAAATTAAACAGCATCGCATAATTATTAATCTGTTACCATCCTCCAGCTGTAGAAAACGATGCAAAACTAGTTCAATGTATTCTGCTGCCATCAACCGTACGGATTGTTTCTCGTCTATACATATATCGGAAACATAAGACAGTACTCCATTTATCAACGTCTCACGCTTAGAAAATGCTAAGATCAATGAATTCTTCACGCGAATTATATTCAAATTCACAACAGCCATTTCTGCCTCGTTTAATTCCTCTAATATCTCATCGAATTCCAGTTCATTAGTCTCCAAACTAGCGTGCCTTATAGTTCTCAAGGTAAACGTTACTATTTCATTGAGAAGTAACTGGTGATAATTACTCTTTATCCTTGTTAAGTATTTGAGAATAAATTCTAATAAAGGAACGCAATATGACAGACTTTTTAAAAATTCGATACTTTGCTCAGTACAACTTGAGTTCAGAATATTGCGTATCACCTCTCGCTCGGAATCATCAAATTTTAATCCACTTGCAATCAACGATTTAAGATGTGTCGCGTGTAGCTGCCCCCAATATCCAACGAATTGAAAAAATCCTGGTTGGATTTTCTGCGACGATACTATACATTCAATTACCGGGAAATTGTAATGGAAAGATAATTTATCTGCGAAACTTGTACAAGAGTGTGATTCCCGTATAAATAATGTTTCCAAGATGTAGCACGGTTGTGCAGCTTTTTTATGTTTGCACATATTATTCCAAACCTCTAATACATCCAAATATTTATTTTTTCCAAAATTTCCAGTCCAATAGACTTTACCATAGTCTTCTATTACCTCATTAGAAGGACAAATACTGCGAGTATCGTGAATATACTTTTCCCTTAAATATCCACAAATTAATAAGCATCCGTGCGATATGTTAACGTCACGGCTTGAAAGAATCGTCTTCCTAATCGCGTCCATCTCCGAATCGATATCGTTGCAAGGCGTGAGAGCCGTGTATGCTTTCGCAGCCAATTGTCTGACGTGTATCATCGGGTTACCGAGAAAAGCGAGCAATAGATGTTTAACTTTTGTCGTGAATATCTTCGCGGGATAATCGACGAGATCGCAACCACTCATTGACAGTTTCGACAATATTATGAGCATGTGCACGATGCCAGAGTAAGAACGTAATGCCGCGTTCGAAGTCCCACGTATTCTTGAGACATCTCGAAGTTGTGTCCACATACGATTGGTCAACGTCGGATAATGCGTGATGAAGTGATTGACGGAATAACCATCGCCAAGATCGAACGCTCCATCGTCTTTCTTGGTGCACTGACCCACCAATCTTGGCACCACCGCACCATACAACTGCAAACTCGCATTCCTGCACAATACATTTTATGCGATAAAGGAGAATAAATTAAAAAAAATATTCAGAATAAAAATATCTGAAAACTATCCAAAACAGAACAAATAAAAGAATAATATTACATTAACAAAATGGTGTTTTTTTTTTACTTACCTTACGATCCAAACGTCAGATTCCATGTATCCGAAACATGTTAAACAAATGTCTTCCATGTATGGAACTAATTGTGCGTGTATTTCCTTGTCGGCTACTAATGCACGTAGGAAATGCAAGCGTTTTGCCCAGGGTGAATCTGCTCCAATTTCTACATTTTCAATAACTGTCGTCGAGAAGTTTTCCAACGAGTGCAATAATGTCTGTACTGCAAAATGCACTGTAGGCCGATCTCTACGATTGTCACTGACGACTAATCTATGAAACATAATTGACAATCCAGCACCTCGTCGTGTTAAATGCAACGATTTTCCGGTATCTTCCTCTAACAAACATGTCAAATATGTTTTTGGTAGCTCGGAATACTCCTTTTTATTATACAAACATCTAAAACAATTTTTTTATTAAAAGATGGTTATCAATGACATTATAATAATTGTTATGAGAAATAATTTAATTTAATTATATCGTTATTATATTATTATAAATTCATTATTTTTTATCTCACATCGAATAATTGTCTCGAACGCACACTTATTACGTTAATTTATACATTAATCTGTTTCATATTTGTTTTATTTTTATTACATTATATTTAAAAAAAAATTTTATTGAATTCTATATAATTACTTGGATAAATTCGCAATCGCTACACCAGCACATTCCACTACGCCTTTATGTCGACATTTTAATAATACCGTAACGATAATATCCATGGAACATTTTACTTGAGCATTTGACTGCATCAATGTCCCAATTTCGCTGGCAATCTCACATGATACCTACATAAAAAAGTGAATATGTTTAATTAATTATAATAATTATCTTGTCATAACGTTAAGTCATAACAAGCGCGCATTATACTTTTAAGGACATCCAGATACACGAGATAAGAACTTGATGTGCCGGCGATAGTTGCAATTCGTCATAATCAAAATCCTCTATTTCACTGGTTTTAATCTTTTCTTCGATAGCCAATCCCATTTCCGCAAACGATGATGAATAAACTGAACATAAAATTTTACAGGAGAATCAGGCAATTAATTTCTATTAATAAATAATATAATAATATTAACGAAATGATCAATTATATAAACATATTCGTTAATAAAAATTGTTAATAATTATTACTATTATTAATTATAAATTACTAATAAATTATAATATTTTAAGTTCTAATATTCAATATTTGAAAATTAATATTTTGCATTTAATAATGATAGCAGTTGTAACATAAGATATAGTTTGTTAATATTATTTATGAATATTGATACCTGTATTCGATGCTTTCGTAGAGAACATAGATAAAAAGAAATCAACGGCGTCTTTCAAAAGATTGAGTACGTCCTCTGTAAATTGTGGTGCTAAAATCCAATTCTCCGGGCCATCACGGAAAGCAATTGCCAGTAAAGCAGTCAACACGCCATAGAAAGGTCTATTGTGAACAATGGCTTTTAAAATGTCATTTTTCATCTGTGCTAATTGACATTTAGCTTCGTTCAATAAAAATTCTGAATAATTCGAGTAAGCAAGGATATTATCATATTCATTGTCGGAAAATATTGTAGCTGAGTTTTTAGAATCCTCGTTCAAGGGCAACCAGTGTGCTATTATTTTTACGAGAATTGCTCCACTTTCAATCTTGTAAAACTTGGAAGAATTGCAATGCTCCCACGCACAATTGTAGAGTATCTAAAGGCAGATTTTTTTCTAATATAATTTAATATTATACAGAAGTTAAAGAAGACATTTAATTAATATTATACATTCAGTTAAAAAAAGACATTTTCTAAAATTCAAGGATAGTAATATTTGTCCAATTTTGAATTACTTGAATCTTCAAAAAGAAATGTAACAGTAATAGATTTTAATATATAATAAAAAATTAGGTAATAGATTTCTACAAATTTCTACTTTGTTAGATAAGAATAATCTATTATTCTATTGTAAATTTTAATTAAATATTATTGTAAAAGAAACTTAAAGAAAAACTTAATTACCAAGATATTAAACATATTAAAAATATAAAAGTTAAAACGAAAAAGATTCAATGATAATTTCACCATAAAAAAATCTGCACTGACTAAAGAGTACATCCTTCATTTTTTAAAATCCTTTTTTTAACTCTTGTAAAAATGCAAAACATTTTTACTTTAAAAATAAAGACATAGGTATAAGCTTTTCTTACACGATTTTCCATGATTGACAAAGTATCCTTTTCAAAATATTTCAAGATGAGGATGGCAGCTAGTTGTCTAACATCAAGAGCAGAATCCAATACGAGTCTCAATAACAGAAACAAAGATTCTTTATTAGTAAACCTCCAATTATTAGTAGTCTTTAAGTATTTGTCGATCACAGTGATATATTGAAGGCATACTTTATGGCGAGTATAGTTCTTGTGCGAAGTTTTATTTGTGAAAGAAAGTAAAGTCTCGTATAAGTTTAAAGCGAGGATCTTGCGTTGATAACATGACCCAATTTCGAAACAATCCAGAAAATATTCGTGCAGCCATTCCATGAACTCAAAAATTGATTGCGCACAATCAGCTTTGATGCTAATTGCTTTTAAGATATTCGAGCATAATATTTTAAAATATTTTATTATCCCTTCTCTCAGGAGAATCGTTGCAGTATTAGCATTAAACCACAAAAACTGTTTTATTAGAATGAATGGGTCCGCTTTGTTAATGTCGATCATTTCTTCGACGCGATAACAGAGCACAGCAAAAACATTCAATCGTATGATTTCCTCTTTGTCGTTTAAATAATGATCGATTTCGTATATTTGTGGAAGCTCTACATGTATTTTAGCGGCCATTCTTTGCAGATGTGAACGAAAGAAGTATCCCTGCGAATCCTCGCATAATTCCCATAAAAACGGTAGAATATTCCTGTACATTTCAATGGTCGGTTCGAGCCAGTATTTAAACAACGATTGAAGAGCGTTGTGATCCTCACTGTAAAAAATTTATAATTATATTGTACAAAATGCTAAATTGTAGAATGCGTACTTCGACTTAAAAAAAAATCTTAAATTATAAAATAATTTCATATATTATAAAGAAATGTTGCGGATATATAGCTCTTTTTGGCGTAATTCTTTGCTTGAGAAGCAAAGTGGAATAAATTAAAAAATCATCGTTAAGAAAAAAAGTAAGCTTTACGGAACAAATTTATTCTGCAAACTTACTGCTCTCCCGATTCCCAGCGATAAATAACGAATTCTATCACTTTCCCAAACGTTTTCTTCCATTCAGCCTCGCTTAATCTCCTTAAAATCATCAGATAAAGCTTCGTTCCACCACAACGCAAAGAATTTCTCGTCAAACTAATGCATAAATCAAATAAGAAGCAGCTCATAGCTTGGATTCCCATATCTCGTATTTGAAAAATTTCCGCCAGAATTACGTATTTTGTTTCATTTTGCCACGACATATCTTTAAGACACATATGATATATATAATCTAGAAATGTTTCCTTATACTTTTGCGACATTACTCGGAGATATATATTGAAAATTTCTGCGTTCTGCTTGCATAAACTATTAAGCGCATTGGACCAATTGGAGAAAATGATAGCTTCCAACTTTCGTTCTAAAATACAATCGTTTTGGTCCCAAAAGCGCGCGTCAGACGTATTTTTCAATCTCTTCAACCACGCAGACAATACTTTGTACGCAAAGTAAGAATATCTCGTATATGTCATACAATTTCTATATATTACGTCAAACGTAATTAAAAAAGCGTCGTATTCGAAGCACGTCGTATTCTCAAGTTGTTCATTTTTTCGATTTGCCTGCAGATATCCATAGGCATTCAATAATTTGAACAGCTCGAGATCGGAAACAGTATATCGCTTCTCGAGGAAACACACATTACACGAATCCAGTCTTTGGAAACCAATTACGGTGTCTTTATAAGAATGCGAATCACATTGCATCGGGAGCAAAACATAGAATGTGTGGCACGCTAAAAGGACGCGTTCATTTCCCAATTCGGAATTATTAGAGATTAGCTCAATAATGTGCGTTAGAATCGTCTCCAATTCTTTTACACTTTCGTTCGTAGAATCGTACAAAGACGTACTTATTAATTTCTGAAAAAAAAGGAGACAAGTTGCTGTAGTCAAACCGCAATGAAATATTTTATATAAATAACGAAAAAATACTAACTCGAAAGATCGGTATGTCATCTTGACAATTCTGCAATTCGTTTAATACATCGTGCAATTTCATTTTTTTTCTTTTGCATAAAGTGTCCAGTATTTCGTATTTAAAAATAGTTATTGGCAATTTGACTTGTTTTTCCTGCAAGACTTCTATTTCATAATATATCAAGTAATGTTAAAACAATATCTTCAGTTGCGCAAGTTTTTATTTGCCATTTGAAAACCGAGAACCGCTTGGCTCTTCTTATCGAACTGCTTTGGGAAATCAGATCTTTTGGAACTTTGCATCCCACTGTCAAGACAAGTCCTGCAAATAATGGAAAGTAATCACGTTCCCATAAACAGAATTAATTATGTGAGAAAGAAGATAAAAAAGAATAGGAGATATATAAAGATAACCAAGTTGTGATTAAAAATCGCAAAATAAGCTGCGCAACAAAATTTTAAAATCTTTTACAAAAAATATTATTAGTTAAAATATAATGTAAAAGCCTGTGATTGAAGAAATAACTACTTAAAGTTTAGTATAGTCAAGATTATATTTTGGAACGTAGAAATTTGAAAGTATAGAGAGAGAGAGAGAGAGAAACAGAGAAAGAACGAACGAATGTTTCTCTAAAATACCGGTTAAGGATAATAAGAAGAATGTCGCAATAAAACCATCGTCTTGTGTTATTTTTAAGCATATTGTTTATTATAATTCAACAGATAAAGACAACAATATAAAATCCAAAAACATTCGAATGAATAATGTATGAAATTAATTGTTTAATAGTTAATATTGATAATCATGAATTGCTATGAATACAATCGATAGATTAGTCTTATGTTTCCTTTGGTTCTTCAGGAACATACCCCCCCGTCTCTATTTGCTCTTTGAACTTCAAGTAATCTCGCTTACGATCAAAATGTTTCACCTGCGTAACAGTGGCATAGAAGACTTGTTAGATAGTAAAAAAAAAGATTCTATTTACTATCAACGTTACTCACATAATGGACATATAGTAAATATTAAACAAACTTCTTTGGAAACGTTGTTAAAGAATACTGTCTGTAATATTTACCCATTGAGAAGGACAGAATTTTTCATATTGTTTCCTAAATTCCATACATTGTGCTTCAGATTTGCCTTCGTCGAGACATTGCCAATATTCATCCCTGCGACTCCAACAATTCACACGATCTTGTTTGTTTGGGAAGGACATTCTGTGAGAATACAAAAATTACTTAAATACTTATAAATATTTTTACATATTTAATTCCAGAGGAATATCCATCCATTTCTCATTATATTGCTTATCTTATAATGGTATTCGAGCTTTTGTTTAAATATGTATGAAAAATATACATTATAAATTTGAATCTATTGATAAATTTCTACATACAAGATTCTTCTCATGCTTATAACTTGAACTAATTAGAAATAATCATTTTAAAATAATATTTTTGCGATAATAGATAACATTTTGGAAATCTAATTATTATCGCGTAATAATTAAATATTTCCAATTATTATGTAACAATTATACAGTCATATGGTTATGAAATCATATAGTTATGAGAGCGATATGAAATTCAATACACTTACCTATAATATTAATTTTTTTAGGATGATTTTATCAAAAATTCACTCACTCACTTTTAAACTAGTATAGAATCATTAAAGCTCAATTATGAATTTAAAATAAAATGCAATAGGAAATAATTAACTATTCAAAAAATTTATCTCGAAACAAAATTATAACAATGTAAAAAATATCTTTTAAGATACATATTCTTACAAAGAAGAATTTCCATATGCTGCATTAATTTTTTTGCTATTGATCAAATAAAAAATTTTCCAGAGTATCACAATATATAGATTTATATATTTCCTCTATTTTTTTTATAATTTCAAATATTGAATATTAATGTAAAGAGATTAAATAAAAAACTAACAAATACTTGACACAAATCTTATTAATGCAATAATATATAACAATTATTTAAAAAATTAAGTCAATCTCAAAAATAAAAAATAATCAATTAATACTTTGTCAATACAAAATAATAAAAATTTAAGATTATGTGCACATATTTCACAACATAATAGTTTTTAAGATAAAAAAATATAAAAAATTAATCTCGCTGTACAAAATTATTATATAAATGTCTTATTAAGAGGAAAAAAAGCTAAATATATAAATCTGTATAGCGTAATAATTCTCTATAAACAAAAATATAATATATCGAAATATTCTGATCATATACCTTCAATTTAATATCAAAAACATGAATTGTTAGAATTATGTTTCAATATTTTCAAATTAAATAATACAACATTAAATAGGGCACATGAGCCAAAACTTTGAATGAAATTTACAAAATAAACACAGCATACATTTCGATAAAGAGGTCACGTATTCCCGTTAGCATCACTCACTAAGCAGCTCTATTAAAGTTAAGTTCAAGTTTATTTTTGATTGCGCAAAAATAGATTTTCAAAAAGCAAGTCGCACGATCTATGATTATGTAACCACAACCTCGAAAGAGTAATAGAAATTTGTAATAGAAATTGAAAAATATAATAAAAATATAATAAAAAGGTATTATAAATATAAATTATCATTATGTTAATTCGATTATAAATATTGATATAAAAAAATAACGAGGTAAATCTAATTTCTCTTTTTTATGACATAACCTCCAAGTTGGTTCTTAAATATGATAAGCAACGTAGCAAATTTAATAAGAATTACAATGTGCCACGTACAGAATTTTTCTTTTAAAAAAAGATATCCTAATACATGATTTTTAACTGAAATGATAAATGTTTCGATAAAATGCAAAATTCGACTAACCTGAATGTAACTATATCAACGATGTAGGAAACAGTCACGATTCTTTCGTACTATCTCTTGTATAGATTAATCATTTAGCTTCGTTCCGCTCAATTTAAATAAAAGTGCTCGATACCGTCGTATTGTCAGCGATTCCTAATTGCTGAAACAGTTTGTCATTCATCGGGCCGGTACAACTACAGGCTTCGCTCGTTCTACATCACCTAACTTGCATAACCTATATACCATGCTCTCACAAACTTTGCATTCTATACTTGCTTCCGGAATTAACAGTGCAATGCGACGATTTATGATAATTGCATTAATTATTTGACAGTACATGCCGTACTTGTGGTTTCAGAAACAAAGCGGAATAAAGGCATAATGAAAATAAGAGTGCATTTAGTGCAAATTAGTGCGAC
Organism: Tetramorium parvispinum; assembly: GCA_011638315.1. NCBI lineage: Eukaryota > Metazoa > Arthropoda > Insecta > Hymenoptera > Formicidae > Tetramorium > Tetramorium parvispinum. The sequence continues at coordinate 17,232 of VBVR01000086.1, forward strand.
AGTGCGGATCAGAAGCGGATGTAGCACGGATAATATATACTATATGCAAAGTGCGACTGATCGACAGTTTCGAAAAGTGGATTTAGCACGGACACACACCAAAAAGCGATTTATCGACTGTGTCGGAAAATGGATGTGCCTACGTAGTTCTACGTTTGGCGCGGATGCTAGGCCAAATATCGGTCCCACGAAAAAGGCCGGGATGGCCGCTCTCAGGTTTCTCTCTGGTGTTACCTTCAAATTGTTTAAAAATCATGACAAAGGGTGGACAAAGGTAAAGAATAATTTGAAATTTATTCATTGCATAGCAAAGCTTAAAATTAAATTATAATTAATTCTAATTTTTTACATGACAGAAATAAATAATTTTTAAATATAATAAATTTTATAATTAAAGTATTAATTTTCTCTGTTTAAAAATTCCGATATAAAAAACAAAAATATAAATCACAATTCGCTTTCAATGCAAATTTAGTTTTAAAATAGTTTTAAAAAGTGAGATTCAAATCAGCACAATGCAGCGTAGTAATAATTAAGAGCTTTAGCGATTAGGCCAGACCGCTTTAGCTGCAAGTTCAATCTTACTACAAAATCGCACAAATTTTTAAACATGCTTTTCTCACAAGTGCTTGAGAATTATTCTACCATGGATTTAATGCGAAGGTAGGTCCATATATTTTTTATAGGGGAAATTAAAGGGGACTTATGTCTGATGTTTCCCTTGTGAACGTAGCTATTGTGATATCCAGTATCTCGGTTCCACGGAATGAAGAGGGCGACCGCCATCGCCGCCACTATCGCTGCTGTTGCCGCCGCTGCCGCCACCGCCGCCGCTGCCACCGCCACCGCCACTGCCGCTACCGCCGTCGCTGTCGCCGCTGTCGTTCTGACGGCGGTATTGGAATACGTGAGCGCAGCCGAGTGCTGTGCAAGCTGGCCGCGGCCACGATCATCGCGCATCTGAACGAAGTCAACACGATTAGGGGTGACGAGATCATCATGACGGACACGGCGGCCGCTACCGCTGCCGCCGCCGCTGCCGCGACTGACACGCAGAAGCGGGCCAACTTTTCGGCGTTGACAGTCGGCAATCCGAACGGCGTCAACAAAATCTCGCCGAGCCTCGCGAACGCGAAACCTGGCTCCGCGAAGAAGCTTGTCATCAAGAACTTCAAAAGTGAGCGACGAGAAGCGGCGCGCGGGCCGACCCTGACCTAACCTCAAACACTGTCCGATTCGCGAGGACAGTGAAACACCGGGGTGTTTCGGCTTCCCTTTCTTTTCTTCCTTTTGCTCTCCTCCCGTTTTCGACGCGATTTCCGAGCTTTTTACGCGGTTCATTTTATACACTTAGAACGGCGAGAAAGTTTCTGCTCTCATACTTAATGAAACGACATAACCTAAGTTGCAAATCGAGATAATTCGACAGATCCGGTCTCCCTTGACGTATTTTGCGTTGTCGAACGTCGTAGTTGATTGCGATTAACTGAGAGATTCGACGATATTTACATAGAAGATGCATTAACGCGATAAATGCCTATTTATAGACGACATATTGTTGCAATAACGTTACAATGTTGGAATCTAAAAATGAACATTAAGTTTGACTTGACATTTTGTTTCTCATATTGACGCAGATCATGTTTTATAATGCGATACAGTAGCGGCCATTTCGTTATTAAACAAATAGTATAAAAAAATAATTAAAAATGTGCCAGATTAAATTAAATTTTTACATATATATTATTAGTATATGACTATTACATATTAAATAAGATTTTCTCGTTAAATTTTTTAAGAAATTAATTTCTGAGAAATCTAAGAATTATCTTTCAAGGAAACTTCTAGAAGGAAACTGGAAAGGTGCCAAATATTATGTAGTTATCCATTTCATAATGAAATTATACTTTTTTTTGCAGATAAACCCAAGCTACCGGAAAATTATCAAGAACAGACATGGGAAAAATTGCAGGAAGCTGTGATTGCCATACAAACCAGCAAAAGCATTCGCTATTCTCTAGAAGAACTTTATCAGGCGGTTGAAAATATGTGTAATCACAAAATGGCATCGACACTTTATACGAATTTAAATATTCTGACAGAATCTCACGTAAAGGCTAATATCGAGCAGTTTCTAGCGGAATCCATGGACAGACATATATTTTTAAAGAAAATGAACGAATGTTGGCAGTCACATTGCAGACAAATGATAATGATCAGGAGCATCTTTCTGTATCTTGATAGGACATTTGTTCTACAAAGCCCGAGCATCTCATCGATATGGTAACACAACATAAACATGAGAAAGACACACAAACGCGACACGAGTCGCCGGAAATAAATCTCATAATTATGCACTCTCAATTTCGTTTTCCAGGGATATGGGATTGAATCTATTCAGACAACACATTGTGATGAACAATTTAGTGCAAACACGCACGGTCGAAGGTCTTCTTATGCTCATAGAAAAGGAACGACAAGGCGACACTGTAGATCGAACGCTTCTAAAATCACTGTTAAGAATGTTGTCGGATCTACAAATTTATCAAGAGGCCTTCGAATCAAAGTATGTTGATAACTCTGACTTATTCCTCTTAGTACATTTTCGATATATTATACATTAACATGTGTATTGGTCAAATGTACATTAACACCTGTTAGTAATAACAAATTAAATGTTGTCCATAGCTTCCATAACTGTAGATATTCACATTCATTTATGTATTTATTCCATTGTTTGCTACTATACATTTCTTGATATATAGATGTTTCAGTGTACATCTTTCTCTGTTTATTTAGGTTCCTAATGGCTACAGAAAGATTGTACGCTGCCGAAGGTCTACGATTGATGAACGAACATGATGTTCCTGAATATTTGGCTCATGTGGATAAACGTTTGCAAGAAGAGAATGAGCGGTTGTTGCATTATCTCGATACTTCGACTAAGTGAGTTTTATTATTGTATATGCAGCTCTAGTATATCAAAAACATCAATAATTAAATAAAACATTATGACGTATAATTTTATAAAATTAATTATTTTTAGATGGTCGCTCATACATACTGTAGAAAAACAATTACTGTCTGAACATATTGGTAGTATCTTACAGAAAGGCTTAAGTGGATTGTTGGATGAAAATAGAATTAGTGATTTATCATTACTTTACAACTTATACAATCGGATAAAAAATGGCCTTGGGGAGCTTTGTAATACTTTTAATGCTTATATCAAGGTATATTTTTATTAACTATTGCACTTATATACATGTATAATGAACAAAGTTGCATGTACATTTACGTCTTTCTAGAAAAAAGGCAAGACGATAGTTATAGATCCTGAAAAGGATAAAACGATGGTACAGGAACTTTTAGATTTCAAAGATAAAATGGATAATATAGTTAATACGTGCTTTCATAAAAATGAAAAATTCGCAAATAGCTTAAAAGAAGCTTTCGAAACTTTTATTAATCAAAGAGCAAACAAACCAGCAGAATTAATAGGTAAGTAGTTATTTAAGAAATTTTCTCAGTTATGTTGTTCAAGAACGTTGATTTTTGAACTTAAAAATATATTATTAGATAACGGGATTGACAATTATGTATTTACGGTTTCAGCTAAATTTGTCGATTGCAAGTTACGCGCAGGTAATAAAGAAGCGACGGAAGAAGAATTAGAAAGATTATTAGATAAGATTATGGTTCTCTTTCGATTCATTCATGGAAAGGATGTTTTTGAAGCATTTTATAAGAAAGATTTGGCCAAACGTTTGTTAGTAGGAAAATCGGCTTCCGTAGATGCTGAAAAGTCAATGTTATCTAAATTAAAACAAGAATGCGGTGGTGGATTTACTAGTAAATTGGAAGGAATGTTCAAAGATATGGAACTTAGTAAAGATATCAATATCGCGTTTAAACAGGTAAGAAAAATAATTATTCGTGTATTGCAAAAGAATTATGTATATATATATATATATATATATATGTACACATTAATTTTAATTTGCAATTTATGAATCTTTTACGTATTTCACATTTAGTACTAAATATGTAACTAATAACTAATGACTGTATGAACACGTAATTTACATTTGTTATATTATGTTACATTTGTTATTTATTATTTATTATATTAACAGAGTCAGTATAATGTATTATTTTAAATGTTTTATTATATTTTTAGTATGCAGGAAACTTGCAGAGTGAGTTGGTGGCAAGTAATCTAGACCTAACTGTATCTATACTTACTATGGGGTATTGGCCTACATATCCAGTGATGGAAGTCACTCTGCCGATGGAGATGGTGCAGTATCAAGACGTATTTAATAAATTTTATTTGGGAAAACATAGTGGTCGAAAATTGCAGTGGCAACCAACTTTAGGACATTGCGTATTGAAAGCATGGTTTAACCAGGTATTAAATAAGTTGATATTATTTGTACAACATGATGTACAATTGGTAATTAATGCACAATTATTTTTTATATGAAAATAGGGCAACAAAGAGCTGCAGGTATCGCTGTTTCAAGCGTTGGTTTTGATTCTATTCAACGATAGTGATAATCTCTCATTAGAAGACATCAAAGCTGCTACAAATATCGAGGACGGCGAACTGAGAAGAACATTACAGTCCTTGGCATGTGGAAAGGCTCGTGTTCTTCAAAAGAATCCGCGTGGTCGAGATGTCGCCGATAACGATAGATTTGTATTCAACGCAGAATTTACAAACAAACTGTTCAGGATTAAGATTAATCAAATCCAAATGAAAGAAACGGTACTTAATAATACTTAATAATATTGATAATTTATTTTTATTTTACAATTTGCATAAAAAGTTATATTATTTTAATGTAAACTTGATTGGGGAGTTTATTAATTTATAGATATATGAAATTTTTTTAGAATGAAGAACAAAAAGCAACAGAAGAAAGAGTATATCAAGACAGACAATATCAGATTGATGCTGCTATCGTTAGAATTATGAAAATGAGAAAAACTCTAACTCACAATCTTCTCATCAGTGAGCTATATAATCAATTGAAATTTCCTGTAAAGGTATATATAAATTTTTTATGATTTGTTTACGTTAAAACAGAAATAAGCATATTTCGCTTAAAATTCCCATTTAATTTTCAATCTGAGATAATATTGTATGTATAATATTATTAGAAAGATAATATTCATACAACTAACAATAAGTCGATATAAAATGTAGTTAAGCGATATGGATATCTTTTTTTATATACAATTTATGAAATACATCTCTTTTCAGCCTGCAGATTTGAAAAAACGAATTGAGTCTCTCATAGATAGAGACTATATGGAGCGAGACAAGGATAATGCAAATCAATACAATTACGTTGCGTAACCTAAAGCAAATGCCAAAGTTATATTCATTTATAAAATCGACGCTGATTTTTCTAGCAAATTGAATCTACCGTCATTGGTGTTTGTATCGTGAATGTGAACGAATTCAAACGAGAGATTATATAACCAATCCGACTGTTGAGATAAAGTTATAACGTGTGTGGTCAGTTCGTACAAAGGGAAAAAAAAGAAAAGAGACTCAGTTCAGTGAATTTCCCCGTTTTGATTTTTAGTGCGTAAGAGACATTGAATGATTGCAATCCTCCTTTAACCAGTGTTGTGTTGTTTCTGAATTTTGCAAAATAAGGTAAAAAAAGCTTGGTAATAAGCTTGATATAACGTCCTAGAATATAACAATTTTTTATGCAACACAGTTTTTCACAGCATACTTACAATTAAGAAAATGTAATAAAGAATGCAAAATGTATACATACTGCGACACTATCATAAAAATAGAGTAAGAGTGCAATCGCAATATAATTAGTTAATTCAAAAAGTGAACAACATAGTGCAGTATTTATAATGAAAATAAAAGAACATATGTCTATATGTATCTATATATATATATTTATATTATATATATATACACATATACATATACATACATTATCGTGGTACTTATATTTGAAATCTGCAAGTTATTTGTACCTTTTCACTGGTCTTCGTGTTTTTAAAAACATTTTTAACATTTCAAATATTCTTTAGTACTCTTGGAACTATAGATAAAAATAACTTGAAAATAGATTTTAAAAACTTGAAACGTGCTGCATCTCCATGTTAGACAAGATATATTAAAAAAGTGTCCAGTTTGTCTTGAATCAAAGTTCTAACTATACAATGGCGCGATGACGTAAGATAAATAAGACGTCAATAAATAGAACATTACATGAATCGTAATTGTTATTAAAAACCGATATATACGCATTATTATTGTCGGAAAATAATAGGAATTATAAAAGAGTAAATGATCATTCATGATCATGGCTTGTTAAATAATTTCGTGTCCATGTATTTATAAACTAGATTAGTAAATAATATACTTTTATGAACGCAGACATTTACTGACAAAAATGTTTAGCTTATTTCGATGGAAACCTACCGAGAGTTTTAACATAAATCTGTGAAATGTCAACGCAAATGCAGTTTTGCAATGTAAATGCATACCGAGAGACTATTGGAACTTTGTTTTAATTGAGAGAAGATAGTACTGCCAGCAAAACAGCGTTTTGGTACGTCACTTGCGCTCCTTCTAACAAGAGAAGATTATAACTTCATGTTGCCATGTACAGATTTAGGAATAACCTCAGGAAGTGAAGGTAGAGTATATAAACTTAAATATCTTCTCACATAAATTATCTTATACTGCGTTTCAATTATATGTGCGATACTACAAAACTTATTTTTTTGTAATAACTCATAGCTCTATTGAAACTGTACATAGAGAGTAAGGGGTTCTGTACTTATAATAAAAAATACAACAAAAATAAAAAATTAACGCCATTTTGTAATAACAGTAACGTCATTATAATTATCGTTTTGCAATGTACAATTTTTATTTGTAGTATGAAATGTAAAAGAAACTTATAGTGTTTTATTCCAATTATTCTATGTATTTTCAACTATATTATTTTGATTAATAATTAGATAATTTAATAATTTCCAATTTTTTTTTCCTAAAAGAATATTCTGCTTAAGTTTCAAAAATAAGATTATATAAATGATAAAATCATATTCTTAAATTTAAGATTTTACATTGACGTTCAATTATAATTGGAAATTTATAACATTGGAAATTAAAAAAAAAGTTACAACGATTTTGTGTATGAAAAAAAATTAACATTAATGTAAGAATCTGCTACTACAAAATAAAAAACTTCTCTATATGTAACTTCAAAAATGAACTATACATTTCAATATAATCCTTTTATTATAAGAATATATTCTATATAGTTTACTGCGAGGAATTTGTTACACAAAGCTATAATACTTGAAACATTATACATCTGCTACATATCTGTACAAGATAAATTTACATCATTGAATTATCTTATCGTTTGCACATGTAGATTTTTCATATCAACTTCGTTCATTAACGATTTTGCAAATGTGACGGCATTAGCTTCCTTGTTCAAGAAATCCGATACTAATATATCCGCCGGTTTACCGCCTCCGTGCGCCAAGCATTCTCTTCGATAACGATTACCCGCTGATGGGCAGAAAGGATCATCATGAAAATAAGTTTGCCAAATCCATGCGGCAATTGCACGAGATATTAGATAAGAGTAATATTTTGCACCGTATCCAACCAAATGAGAAAACCTCAATTGCCATGCCTATAAATAAAATGAGATTTTAACAGTAGTATTAAAGACTACAAAAATTATTATAACTATAATAAAAAATCGAAATCTAATTATTTAATTTATTGCAAAATTTACGATTATTTAATTATTTGACTAAACTTTCAGTTACCACGCTTACAGATTAATTTATATATTTTATAAAAAAGAATAAAATCTATCTTTTGCATTCTTCTATGTAAATCTTGGCACTTCTATTATAATTATTTTTTTTTGCACAAAAAATCTGTGCTTCAGAACTAAATGCAGAAAATTAATAAAAATACGTACCGTGTTTTTCACATATGGAAGACCATAATATTCCTTTTGTACATCCTCTAAAATCTCAGTGGTAGATTTTGTCAATTTACCACTGTGATATACTTGATCCAGCATGCTATAGAATACTTGATTCTGTAATTCGGAGGCATAAAAGATATTCTTCGAAGCACATAGTTTGTGCAATAAATTTTCTGGCATTGGTTCTTGAGTTTGAAAATGCTTTGCAAATTTTGATACGACCTGTGATTATGTAAGTGAATTAAAATTATATTTATTGTGTCGTACGAACATCAAGTACTAAATTTGTATAATAATTTTATTAGTAAATCATACACCGTACTAAATTATTGAATATATTTACCCTAGGATCACTCGCAAAATATTCCATTAACACACTTGGCACTTCCGCGAAATCCGTGCTGCATCTAGTACCAGTAACATGCTGATATTTCGTTCGACCAAGCATAGAGTGTAATGCGTGTCCCATTTCATGAAACAAATTGTCCACAGACGAGGGACTCAATAAACATGGATTTGACCAACGTGGTTGTGGTAGTGATAGCATAAGTACAACTATGGGGATCTGAAATTGATAACGGTGCTATAATATTGTCATAATTTCTGCAATTGTAGATACACAATATACACAAATATAGATATACATACGAATAAGACACAAAAGAAAAAAATTAATAAAAAAAAACAGTTAACTATTTTAATAATATACATAACTTATACCTGATAAGAGCCATCTGAAAGTTGTTTTCCACCTTGGATCGTAAAGTGACAGTCTTGATTAGGCTTTCCTGCTCTTTCATAGAAATCACAATAGATATAACCCAAAATTCCTTCCTCTTCATCTATTACAGCCAATTTGTGAACATTATTTGCCCATATTTCTCCCGATAATACTGGGACAGATTCAAGTTTAACTTTATACAATGACTGTGTAAGAAAATTTAAACCTTCCATACAAGCACCAAGAGAAAAGTATGGAGCAAACTCGGTAGTAGAAGTGTTTAACCAAGCTCTTTTCGCTTTCGCCATGAAGTAGGCAGTATCCCATGGCATCAATTCCTAACAATTCAGAAAAAAATAACTCATAGTTCTAAAATAGGAATTGATACTGTGACCATACGTATAATTATAAATAATATTACAATATGACATGTAATATAAATACAATATGGTTACAGATGGATACGAACTTGTTTTATATGCGACTCAGCATTCTTCATTTTTTGCATCTCTTGAAAATCTTGTGTTGCTTTAGGCTGCAAATTGTCGTTTAGTATATTGAGAAATTCTTTCACTACAACTGGTGATTTGACTGTACTCCCTTTTACAGCTCTATAATAACGAGTTTTTAAATAAATAATTTACTTCTTTTCGTTCAAAAGAATTAATACTTTAATTGAAATTACCTGCATGCGTATGATGCAAATCCGCAAGATTCCGCCAGCAAATGCCTGGAGTGCAAGAGTTCGTGCAGCAGATATTCTTGCTCGTTATCCGGGAATAGAAACAGTTTGTATGCCGCTTCACGAACAGCAGTGTTAGATGAGTCTGTGTAAAATCCTTGCACTAATATCTGACCGTTCTCCGTTACAAAACTGTGAAACGTATCCGATATCAACGAGGTACCTTTCTAAAGCTTATACCTTCGAAAAGTTTTAAATAAAACAGTAGAATTTGATCGAAATAGTTGAAATGACGAAACGAATAGTTGATTATATTACCACACTTACTACTGCCTGATAACATCCGGTAACATATCGGCATTAACTGTCCTCGCAGTAGCGGCGCCAGTCATAAACTTTTGACCTACCTAAGAATCGAAAAGAAAGAGCACTTTTACAGATTTGACGATTACAGATATAATTAAATAATATTTACTTGCAAAATATAATCATTTAGCTCGACTACTCTTCTTCTTTGTCTCTCTGGTAGGTGTATACCACATTGCTCAAAATCAAATAGGAATAACTTAGCTACATGATCGTCTATATCAGATGTCACTTGATTATCACCGTTGGTCGTTACTTCTTTTAGCGAATCGTACAATTCACGATGTGTGTTTAACCTGCAGAATATTTAGTTTTTAAATATAATTGTCGCAGTCTAAAAATTAATCTTGTTAATGGTCAATAATACCTGTTCATTAAAGCTATATTTTTTATTATATCCTTACATCATTTAAACTCTTTTATTGAGAATAAAAATACAAATACAAATCCATATGCACATTATAAAATCTAAATTTCGAGAAAATTTAAGTAATAATATAACGATATAATAAAAAGAAAATCGAAAATACATAAACTGCCACATAATAATTAAGTACAAAAGTGTACTTACTTTTCGACTACACCGCCAATAGTTATACAAGCGTCTTCAGCAACTTGAATGTATCGTTGATCAGGATGAGCAATTCTAACAAACTCTGCCATGTCTGCCACTTTACATAGGGTATTAGATAATTCATCAAATATTTCCACCATTTTTCGCTTTCTATTCTTGCTCGTCGCTTCCTCGATGAGAATATTGACTTCTGCCAGCGCACGATGTTTCAATATATCAAAGCCATCCTTAGTTTTCAGCTCCGGAATGCCAAACAATCCCTGGAAGGCACTTATACACAATAATTCAACGCAATATAAAATTGAACGAATTTACATACTGTGTGAATGTTATATTTTAATATCATTTAATATCAACTGTCAATTAGATGTTAATTAGGTGTCAATTTCAAGTGTCAACTGTTAACTAGAAAGTCAGTTTGACATTTATTTAATAAATACTCTGTCTTCAACCTTAAAAATTTTACTGAAAGTGCACTCATGCGATGTCGTTTTTGTATAAAAATGCATTTTCAAATTATCGCAATTGAAGGAGGCTTCTCGGGACTTACCGTCTCTTTCTTTAATACATTTGCCGGGTGACTGTCATCGCTAACAGTGGAATTAAATGCCGTGGCGAGGGGCGACCATGTGTTCACTCTCCTGCCGCCCCGTACATTTTGGAAGATCTGTTTCCGAAATATTCGTAGCATCCTTCAAAAATATGAGAATTGTAACGCAGGAAGACGAGTCTGGTGGAAATTAACACAAGTTCTTTGCAACTCTAATTAATGCAAACCTTCTCGTGGTAATTAACGTGAGATAGGCGGCTGCGCGTAATGTTTACGTGTCTCTGCTTTTTTTTTTTTTTTTCGTGGGATCGGTGCCAAACCAACCGCTGCGATTGACAGTCGGACATGAAGTTCGTCGTGCACCGTCAGAACTGGATTTCGCTGTCGTTAGTTTTCGAGTGTCAGGCGATTTGAATGTGTCCCGCGGTGTGAAATTTACTTAATCTAATAAGAACCGAAATATTTGATCCGATTGCACGTAAATAAACTCCAAAATAGTTAACGTTAACCTCATTCTTCATCGCTTTCAAGGGAATCTTCCTCTAATTCTAATTCTAATTTTGATTTCAAGCTCAGATGTATCAAAATGTGTTAAAGTGTTAAAAATGAAAATCGATGCGAAAGAAACGATGACTTGTTCCGATATTTCCCAAGACTACACCGTCTTCAACTTGATCGAACACATTCTAAAAGAGAAAATCATTTCTTTGAATTTAATAAATATTGTTAAAATGAAAGAAATTTAATCATTGAAGTACTTTAACCGAATTAATATTTGAACCAACAGATACGATTGTTTGACTTGACCAAGAAATGTACATGTTTAAATAAAATATTTTTTCGAAAGAAATAAAGTTAGTCTATTTGTGTAAGTTTATGGTCTTAATGGTTATTTCAAGTAATAAATTGATTGAAACAAACAACCCTCTTATTCGAATCAGACGTATTTTAAGTACTATTTCACACAATAGTTATTTTTCCGTCAAACAATATGATTTTACACAACGAAACAATCAAGTTTTTATCCAGTGAAATGTTTTGCATGTTTTGTTCTAAAATATTTTTTTAATGAAACAAATATAACAAGCACGTAAATGTAAAGAAATGTTTTTCTTCTGTAAAGAAGCTACGTTTAAGGGGGGCAGTTGTAGTTCTGGGAATTTTTTAGAAATCTTTCACTCAGTTCTGGAATAATCGAAATTTAGCTATATTTATAAGTTTTTTCAGAATTAATAGAATAAATAGAAAGATTGACCAGAGAATGTCTAATTCTACTGTACTCGGAATAGATTTTTGTTCTCGCTGATCAGAGAAATTTGCATTCTGCGAATTAGCCGACTTGGACGATCGGTCCAGGTCAGGGGATACCGGCAATATCTTTGCGAATAATCGTCTCGTGTCTCGAATTGTCTGACAACGAATACAGCCGAATAGGCCAAGTGCTTGTCACTCATTCAGTGATATTTTTGGCGTCCTTACATAACATAACCGGCCGTACCTCGACTACGATAAAGCTGGCTGGCGGCTGCTCCCTTACCCTCGCGCCTTCGTCACCGTCCCGCCATTTTTCACGCTGAGTGATTCACTCTGACATAGACGTGCCACCGGAAGAGAGCCACCGAGAGGTGCCACCGTTTCCCCGTGCTGTTCTCGATTTATCAGCAACTCGATATTTAATTTTCCTTCACGAGGGAGATGCTGCGTAACTTGGTCTATTACGATAAACTGTGTCTCTTACTCGCGTAATGATATGATTTACATTGTTAAACATGTAACATTTTCTTGATACATCATTTATTTAGATTATTTATTTAGATAAATTTATCTTAGATTGTTTGTGGTAAATTTTATTTAGTAAATTGAAAAATGTTCCGCGAACGCCAAGTCTCTTCGCGTCTCTCCTTGGGGGCATTTACCCCTTCCGGCCCGTTTCGACGCACAGATTCCCAAGAATCCATCGTTGATGGATTGCATTCCGCGGACTGCGCACCGTAATTTTTGCCGAGTTAGACAAGCGCGCTTTTTCATTTTTCCGACACCTGCCTCGATGCGCCGGCATCGCGGCACTCGTCATTGTCTTGAAAATTTACGCATATCGAATTCGAGCCGAACGTGAAAATCGACCGTGAGGACAGACTAGACTAGGATGAGTACAAGGTCAGAAGAGATCCGTCTGCAGCTTCCGAGCTACCTTTATTTATTGTTATTAAGCAAGAAAGAAACGGTAAAATTTTTTTCTCTCGTGAACTCTTTTCTATAAATAATCAAGCGGGAGTAGCAAACTATAGAGGCTTTATTATGATGGTCTTTGTTGACTATATTGAGCCGCTTACAACGCTTCACACAGGGAGTGTGGAAACTTGGATGTTCTTGACGTATGCTATTTTAGCTGCGCGCACACACACATATCTTACCTCATTATTTTTTACTCTTACCAACTTACTCGATATTTATTTCGTGAAATCTCGTTTCATATTAACGCGAGATAATCGCGATTTATCTGTTATGTGGTAGTTATCGAGTAAATGATATTGCGAGACTCTGATCCGTTTTGAATTGTTTAAATACATTTATTGGCAATTACTTATTTGAAATTGTTAATTGAAAAAGTTATCCGATTGTTTAAACTAATAAACTAAGAAATAAAAAAAGACATTAAAATATTTTATCGTTATCTTTTTTTGGACAAGAGGATTCTTCTACTTAAAAATGTTTCTGTTGTAATGATAAGAAAAGTTTTAAATATCCCTTATAGATCGCGCATGATCGCATTATCCGTTCATTCCGATTTGTTTACATTCAATATCGAATCTAAAATCGCGCCGTATAACTTGGTCGTCTTCCCGCGTTCTGATAGGTGATAGACGGGACGGATAAAGGAAGGTCAAGGTTGAACCTTATTGAAATTTATCACCTTACTACCACGGTGCCTTTCGCGCGCGGAAAATCGACCGATGACTCATCCAGTCGAATTGCCGTACAAATTTAACAGTGAGTAGGTCTGTACGCATTATCGATATATGTAGATTGAATCGTGATGTTAGCTAATTATATCTCTTTACGTTAGCTATACATTTACGGATTTTGAATAAAGAATTTTTCAGATTACGATGAATTTTAATTCGATTAATCAGAAATCAGAAGATACGATTGTGTAAAAACGACTTTAATCTTATAACATCAATATTGCTTTTTTTTTAAATCAAAATTAATTTTTTTCTTAATTTTATATAGTATTATTAAGTATATAGTAATATTATTAATTTTAATCGAGGTAAGCTAATAATTTTAAATTCTTTTCAATTTTCTCAAAAGCTCAAATTTTATCTAAGACTATTTATAAAGACGGTCTTTTTATCGTCGATTTTACTTGTATAATCGCAAAATTGTAAAACAGAAAATCTCGCGCAGCCTTGCGTCAAATTAATTCAGATGAAATATTTCATATATTATTAATAACATTTAATTACTGTCTCCATTCGAGACGGATCCCAACAAGCGACAGTAAAATGTCGGCGAATCGATAACACAACTTCATTACCGTCGCGTAACGTGCCATAGATCTGGAGCGTCACCACCCCCGCGTGTGGGTTATTAATCAAATGGGAAGGATCATTAGTCTCGAAAGAACGCGGATGACTGCGTGCGTCTCTCCCACGGCTGGAGATCCTAATTAAAATCCTCGCGGATCACCCGTGGAGTCGTCAGATCTAGGCTAGAGACCGACTCGAGCCGCGCGGCAGTCACTCCAACCCTTCCTCAGTCGCTCGCGCGACCCCTTATTCACGTGATCCTCTTTTGTCCCGCCTTCGGCGGCGAGAGACAAAGACCTCGGAAATCGTGACCAAGTACCCAGTCTCTGCTTCTTTCTCTTTCCATTACGCTATTAAATCTCAGTTCGCAGAAGAGTGCATACGTTATTGACTTTGCCGGTGAGCGCGTTGATTTTACGTTTCTGATTCGACAAGGTCCTTCCTCGCGGTTAACGATCCGTCTGTTTCGATTAAAAATGCTCGCTTTGCATTCAAATTGGATCCTGGAGATTTTTTTTTCGTATGTTGCAAATTACAAATTGCGGATAAAATTTGTTTAGGGGATTTAGAAAAACAAGTAGATCGCTCTTTTATATTGAAATTGTGTTTTTAATTTAAAAATTCTTAAATAGATTTCTTATTTCTATTTGTTTTTGCTCTTTTTGTAAAATATATTTCTTATTATAGTCTAAACATTGTATCAATCGAGATTCGAACGTTACAGAAAAATTAAAAGTATAAAAGAAGCAAATTTAATATATGAACGTAACAAGGAGCTTTCAAATCTAATCAATTATTATGCCAATTTTATTCTTTAACATTGGCAAAATTATTTTAATCCTGTATCAGGGAAATTTGTCGCACTTGTAGTGGATATAAATCTTGATTATGCGCGAACATTCCTGTGTGACTCGACTAATATTAGGGAGCGTTCGCCCCCCCCTCCCCCTCCTGCTCTTGTTCTAATTAGTTTACGACCTCAATGTTGGTTGCATATAGTGAAATTTGTATACGTTTATCAGCAATAACATCATCGACGAACGACGAGAAAAGGGGGGAAGCGATGGGCGAATATCGGTCGGTCGTTTTACGTCGATCCCTTTTTCCGAGCGCGATTAAAACTCCCGCTGCGCGTTCCAGCTAGGACGTTTATTACGCCAACGCCACGGGTGCATGTGCACAGGTAGCTAGGGTAGGTAGGTAGATAGGTAGGTAGGTAGGTAGGTAGGTGCAGTCGGGCACTTTAAGTTAAGCGCGACCGCCAAGTATATTTATATACGCGAGCCGCACTCACGTGGAAATTTTTTATTATAATAAAAGACTCTAGAGGGTGGCGGCTGCGGTAGGCCGTGTCTCACGTGAGGGTTGGAAGCGGTGGAACTGAGAGAAAGAACGTGAAAGGGAGAGGGCGACTGAGAGCTAGAGGGAAGAAAGGGGGAGAGAGAGAGAAATAAAGAGCGCTCGGCATATAACACGCGAACTAGCGTGTTGATCCATCCCTCGGAATGTGGAGGTTCTCAACTTGCGACGTCGCCATTCATCTCGCCGGGATGGTTAATCATCTCTCCATTAACGGAGAGAATGATGTCTGGACCGATGGTTTCTATTTCGCATCGTTTGGCGAACATGCGTCGTCGTTCTATCGAATTCTCGTATTTTTCTAAATTATGTTTATAATCTTCGATGGGTGGATGAGTGAGTTGGACGTTGGATTTGGGTTTACCCCAGCTTCTTTAAAGTACGCTGGGATATATGACATACGCGCATCACCTGGGGGTGGCTCGGAATCGATGACCACACCTCGGCGAGTCCGACAAGTGCGTATCGAATGGGCGTATCTCCGATGCCGCGAGAATGTCTCGCCTTTCAGAAATCATGTTTGAATTTAACGTGTGTCGCGATGTATTCTCGCGGGTAAGCATATTTATACGTTTATGTACTTCGTCGACGATGCACGGCACCGCAAAGTTGCCGACGTGTAAATAATACGGTATGGAGTAGTTGCGACCGATAGGGACCGACCGCGGCGTCCCGTCTCTCGCCCATCCCTTTCTTCCCTTCCTACGTTTCCTCGCATCTCACCCTCCTTTCTCATTACGTTTCATCTCGTCTCATCCCTTCAGTTTTCTTTTTTTCTTTCTTTTTTTTTTTCGTCGGCGCTGCGATGCAATGCACGCCAACGATAGCCGAGTTCTTTATCGGGGTTGCTGCGAGGAAATCGGAAAGAGTCGGGGAAATTGAAAACACCCCGGGAAGAAGGGCGCGGGAAATTGCGAAAAACTTCTGGAATTTCTCGCCGCGGCTGTATTATTCGCCATTAGGAGCTACGTTTAATAAAAATAACTGTAGAAAGGAGGAAGAAAAAGAAAGGGGATGAAGTTAGTTTCCTTTTTGTGTACATAAGTCTCTTTAATGTGTATCTAAGTTACGCGCCTTCTTTTTCAAGCGTTTTAATTTTTAATAGTTAAGACTTTAGTTGGTGATGCAGAAGTTTATTAATGAAAAGAATAGAGGGGAGCCTGAAGATTTTTAAACTTGATACATGTAGAGCCTATTTTTCTTTTTTTGAAATATTTTTATAATTTATTTTTTTACGAAGTTGAGACATGTACTGTCTGTTTCGCTTCTGATATATTCCTTCCACTTTATGTATTCTATTTTGCATCTTCTCTCCTGTAGTTCCCTCCGCACTTCTTCGCCATGCATTTTTGTTCTCTTTTTTAATTTTTCCACCCGCCATGAGTATCCTTTGCTTCCCTTTCATAACGTCATCGCCCTCGCTCATGGCGGCTCTGTCCACCTTGCGGCTCTACTATGTCGCTATATTGATGTATATGAGGCCGCGCGCATAAGGGAAAGGGGAGGATTCCTCGAGAGACAATAGGCTGTTGCGTATGGTCGACAAGATATATCGACGAGAGAGAGAGAGCCGTACCATTTGCATCTCGCTCCCTTCTGTGCCCTACTGTCATTTTACACCTCTTTGTTCTTGAGGACTTTGCTAGTTTGTTACGATCGATACGTTGCATTATCAAAATTATGACACGATCAACAAGAAAATTGCAATTTTGTTGAAAATTCTACGAAAAAGCGAAAACTGGCCATTTATTTGACTAAATCTTTTGGATGCAGTAATAAAAAAGTCATTTGAGTTCTTATTCAACACGAAAGAAAACTTTTCGCGAGCTAATTTTCTTCACACATTGAATAATTTTTCTTTTAAACGCAAATATTCAATAAAAGATTATCGAACATTAATTGATGAAGATTGTACTATGTGTATGTAACAGTCATATAGTTAACTTATCAAGTTGCTCTTGCATGCCGTTAAAATAATAATCGTTAATGTTGAAAAAAGAAATGAGCAAAAAACTCGGCAGGGAAACAGATGAGAATTGCCAACAAAAACACCGATCGATCAGTAACCTATTACTGATTTTTAGCGCTTAAATCGGCAATACTACCGTTTCAGCGGTACAGACTGACGAGAGGGGAGGGATGGGATTAGCTCCTCTTCTTTTGAATTTCGCGAAACTCTCGCGGGTGCGCCTTTGTTTCGCCCTCATAAATACAGGTAGTCAGAGCGAGGTATACGCTCCTCAAAGATACTTGAGGGGACGAATGAAAGCTGCAGCGAGAGAAAACGAGAGTGCATCGCGCGATGAAGGGAGCGAGAGATGAAGGATTTCAGGACGTCTCGGGGCGCCTCTGTCAATATTAAAAATTACGCGGGGGGTATATGATACGTAATAGCTTTTTCCTGGAATATAAATTATCCAGTGCGATCATCTAACGATAGATTCGCCAGTGGTTTGTAAAAAAAAAATTTCTTAAATTTAAGAAAATATTGATCAAATGCAAGTTAAAAATAAATAAGTTACTAAAAAATGAAACGAAATAATTTTGGCGTTTTTAGTTAAAAAATTACGTTAAAGTAAGATGATTATTTCTCTTCATTTTCCTCAAAGAAATTGGAGTGGAATTTGATCGTGTTGATTCTGAATGAATTGTTTCTTATTCCCTTTTGCAAAACAAATAGTTGCCCCGGAGGATTTAAATGTATAATGACCGAAGTATTTGTGTGTGTACTAGGAATAGGCGTATTAATTCGCGATTACAACGTACTGTATCATCTAATTGACAATACGCGTGTGTGTACGTATATTATACTTTCTTGCAAGATGGAAAATGTTGCGTACGCTTCATTCATAAATACGTTTTGACAGCCATTTTAGATCATTCATATTAAAGCATTTACTCGCAAATTGTGAATTGCGGATATATCGAGAAAAGGTAATATCGTTTTTCATGCCTCCACGTGGAAGAAACGATTCGCGTTGGCGATTATTGTGTGGCGGCTTTGAGTACCGAGCGCAATAATTACTCAACGATTGCACCCCAACCCGTCGAAACCCATTGTTCGTCGTTATTCATTTTGCATTAGGAATCGCCCGACGATGTTATATTAATTACGGAAACGGATTATAGCTGTTAAGTGTTAATTAATAAATAACTGAATCATACAAATTATCCAATGTGTATATCAACATACATAAATACGTTAATATAGCATAATGTCCAGAGTACAACGACAGATGTTGGGCGGCGATACTTTGTTGCTGTAACACTGCAATTTTTATATCTTCCATGTATGTTCCGATATTCCATGAATATTTTTTCAAAGAAAAATTTTTAAATATCTTATGCAACATTTTTAACCTAAAATACTCTTTTACAATATTAATTTGAACAACAAAGTCAAAGTTTAAATTATCCGTTTACTAATGACGATGATAACAAAATATACATGTTTTTAGAGTGTTCAGTGTTACAAACTTTATAGTTGTATTCTTTAATTATTTCGACGTGAATTTTTTTTACTGAGAAATTTTTTAATTTGTTGAAATATGTTGCACGCAAAATATATTTTTTATCTCGCAGATCTATTTCAACTATTAAATATATATATATATATACGTATCTAGACACAAGAAGGGTCGAGGGCGAAAAACGAAATGTCCAAAACCGAGAATGAAAACATTTTAATGAAAGACAAATACTTATAAAATCACGAGAATCTCTCGCGTATTATTTTCTCGAGAAGCTACGGTATATCGTAGATGTGTAGCAAGAAGGTAAATAGTAACCTGCGACATATAGGTATAATACTTAACTATAAGCGTCTGGCATCATCTCTAATGTCGACCTCGATTGCGTATAATTTATGAAACTTGTTTAACGTGAAAGTTGAAATATTATTCTCTCGTTTTAGATAGACGTAATCGCTTTGACTGCTACATTAAACAAACGCGATTCAAGTGGCGAAAATGACACAAACTCTTACAAGCGGTGGAGAATGGCTTTTAGACACAGATTTCAGAAACTTGAAGCAAATCCTCTTATATGAGTAAATAACTTTTCGAGTAATCCCACGATACGAGCGAAAAGAAAAGTCGAAATTCTTCTTCTCTCCTTTTGTCTTTTATTCTTTTCTATCGTCGGGATTCTTGAAACGCGCGCGCGATGTCCTGGCGACTCGGGAGAGTAAGAGAGTAAGAGAAAGGGAAACAGTAAATCGGACATTGTGGAAGCTCTAGGCTTTGTCGTAGCTACTCTTGGCTAAGAGAGTATGGAAGCCCCAGAAGAGCAGGGTAGGCGTCGCCGTCGACGTCGACGTCGACGTCGCGCGAGGGTGAAGAAGCTGAGGGCGACAGGTATTCTCCGTATTCTCGGCGGGTCCTGCAACGAATAGAGCTCTAGTCCGTGTACTCCGTATGCCGTGCGGTGTGCATACACACACATACGTACATGTATACCGCGATGCAAGCTAAGGGGGAACAGTACGCGCCGGAAGATGGACAGAGATAGCCGGGACACGCGGATCGCAGAAGCGAGGGAGACGAGACGGCGGTCAAAGAGTGCGTGTAACGGAGAAGGAGAGAGTACAAGTGAGAGAGTAGAAGGGAAGAGGGAGAATGAGACCGCAAGAGAGAGGGATGTACGCGTCACACCGGCCGCACGGCGCGGCGCGGCGCGGCGCGTCGCGTCGCCTCGCGTCGTCTCGCGTCGCCTCGCGTCACTCAAAGCTCGGGCCATGGGAGCGAGGAGGCTCGTTGAGAGAGGAGGCAGTCAGTTCTCAACTGCCTTTCTACGCGGCAGCCGTTGCGAGTGCGCGCGGTTTACCGGATCACGCCGGGTTTAACTACTTGCCGCGCCGTCTCTCTCTTTCTCTCTCTACCTCGGTCGTACGTCGTCCGCTTTTTCTTCCGTCTTTTCCTCCTCCTCTCCTCTCTCTCTCTCTCTCTCTCTCTCTCTCTCTCTCTCTCTCTCTCGATCGACTGACCGGGTCGTATCGTGCCGAACGAACGCAGTGATTCGCGCGACGGGATAAGAGAGATCGCGCTGAACGGAGAGGTGCCCTCCGTTTGATATTTTTCTTGGGATTGACGACAAAAGTCGCAAAGAATTTCTGAAAGTGTGCATGCGACAGCAGTGTGGTGGATCGCGGGGCAACGACACCGTCGTCTCTCTCTGTGCACGCGGTTAGAAATCTCGGAGGCACGTGGAACCACCGACGAATCCTCTACGAGAAAGTGATGCCTTTTCTTCCCTCTTTCCCTGCTCTCTGTTCGCTTTTGATGATCCGGTGAACCGAAACGAAAGACAAGTCGCGCGACGTGATGGTGGTGGGTGAGATTTAGCGAGATGCGTGGCCGCGGCTCCCAGAGGGATGACAGTACGTAAGGTGGTGCGCCTCCACGTGCGATAAAGTGACACTTATGTGCAGGAGAATACGAAGGGAGAGTTGTGCCCTGTGCGTGATAAATGTCAGTGCGTCGCGGAACGGCCACCGTGACCGGCTGACCAGCTCCAGTGAGAGGAGAGAACCTAGGAGGCTAGGGGTGAAGATATGGTGGTGCTCGAGCTGGAGGCGGTCTATGCCCAGGCAGCCCCGCACACGAAACTGCTGAACAAGCGTTTCGTCGGGGCCCACCATTGGCTGGGGCCGCTCAAGGAGGCTCTCGTCGCACGACTCGCGGCCGATAAGGTACTTGATCTTAGGCTACTGTGATCAAAGTCGATTTTTAAAAGTCCCACCGTCGCCGCGGCGAGTGGCGAGATTCGCTCTCTCAACACCTGTCCTTTTAATCAAGCAGCGTAGTCTATGACATCTATACGACTCCAAGTCGATTTCTCCCAATACTTTTTCTCTTTTGGTTGGCGAGATGGCTTGTCAATGCTTGTTTCTTCAAATGAAAGTTTTAAAATTCTTTCATCCCAATGTTTATTCGTTGAAATTAAGAAATATAATCAGCGTCTTTTTTTTCGATTATTAAGTATTTGAAAACCGTAGGTGTTTTACTAAGAAAACAGTCGGTTCGATAAAAAATCAATTAAAACATTAAGATATATATGTAACGAGAAGAAACAGTCCCGAACAAATGCAAAAATATTTTTCCATAACATTGAGAATCAACGATTCAAAGGTTTTGCTTCCTCTTCTAGAATTTTAAGCTGCGACATTTTCGTAAACGGTGACGACATTTCCAACTCTCGGTAACATATTAAAACACGTTTTTGTGAATGATCATTTAACATTTTCGTTATTCCGGGCGTCCTTAACCGTGTGGTCGGCCATTGCGTAAAATGATTATGTAATGTACATTTAGGAGGCATTTAGTTTATCTTGTTTCGCTGGAAAATATTGATCTGCAAGGTCAAGGTAATGTCGGAAATGGACGAGTATTACCTACCTCAAGAAGCATTGCGTATTAAGACTTGCGTAAAAATAATTTGATCGTCAATCTTCCGCGTCTGCCTGTAGAAAGTCTACCTTCTCCGATATTACATATAAACGCATTGACAAATTTATATATAAATTATACTTTGATATAAGATTGGTAGCAATTAAAATGCAAATAAGGGTACAAGAAGATTGAGAGATTACACAATCATTAACTAATATTTTATAAAATTGAAATTTATTTGCGCTTAAAACGCAACCTTATGTAAAAATTCAATATTTTTGTTTGTGTGAGTTTGGATTTCGCTGCTACAAAGATAGACACGCGAAAATAATTTTGATGCTTGTTCGTGATATTAAAAACGTGACAATTAGTACATTTTCCCATCTCTATAAAAAGTACGTTTTAATTTTTTAATTTTTTTTTTTTTTTACATGAGCCGCTGTATATTTACGCGTTGAAAGTGGAATAAATATTTCTACGTCGACCAACATTTGGTGGACGTTCTGTGTACAACTGTGAATCGTCGTCGACAATCGTCTCGTGATTCGCGAATCGACATATACTCGTAAATTGATACTCCGTGTTGTAGAATTTTTTCACAGATTTTTGGTTTACCTATCGAAAGGGGCTCGACTAAAGCGTTCAATTGTTATTTTTTACGATGGCGCCTGATTTTCCGGAGTGGACCGTTATTAATTGAGCACGATGGATCGATGCTATTCGCGAGGATCCGAGACCGTGACCGGGAGTGCGATGGGGTCGATTCCCATTAAAGCGTTTTAGTCGGTTGTACAATAAAAAAAAACTTACCGTGTTTTTATGTAATATCAAACTTTTGCTGCTCAACTTTTTACGTACATTCCTGCGTGCATCATTCGCATTAGGTCAAAAGGGTGCCGATTATGCTCCTTCGTTACGGTGATACAGATACAATCGACGAGACAACCCTCCCGAGTTTTATTCCCGAATAACTCGTGCCCTGATTTTGATAACGGCACGCAAATCGATCCTTTTGAACCTAAAGAGGGTGCGCGATCGCGCGTGTCATTCTTTTTATCTTTGTTTTTTTTTATAAATACCAAAAGTTCTTGTCCTTGATACAATATTCGTGATTACGCCATTCGTGTTTCTTAAAATTGTACAGTCGCTTAACGTCGTTTTGCAAGGGTTCTTTTCCCAAAAGCGTCCGCATCGTGTTTCTGAAGCGAGCATCTTCTGCGCGTATCGACGCGATGTATTCTACCCGTCGGGGAAATTCTGCGAAACGAAACCGCATTGAAATTCCCTCATAATCAC
Source organism: Tetramorium parvispinum (assembly GCA_011638315.1). Taxonomy (NCBI): domain Eukaryota; kingdom Metazoa; phylum Arthropoda; class Insecta; order Hymenoptera; family Formicidae; genus Tetramorium; species Tetramorium parvispinum. The sequence continues at coordinate 40,705 of VBVR01000086.1, forward strand.
AGTTGGACGATAACGTCGGCCGAGAATGAATATCGCGGCGAGACTGAACGATGGAGATTGAAAAGGTGCACGAGTACGTATTCATGAGTATACGCGGATGCGAGACCAACACCGGCTGCAAGAAATCCGGTGCCTCGAACGGAATTTTTCTTCGTCCTCTGTCCTTTCTATCCTTTTAAGTCTGGTTTTTATTTCAAGAGATTTAATAAGCGAGAAACTGCCATATATCGTTACGCGCTATTTAATGCTATTAATTTTTTGATGTTTGCCTTGATTTTAGCGAGCGAGTCACGCTAATAGGTTCTAATAGTGTTTCAATTTTGCATTTTGTCTGCATTGGCTGCGTTCCGAAATTCACTGCCAGTACTGAAAATCTATAATGTGCGTGACATAAACTATAGATCTGCAGTACTGGCAGTAATATCGGAACGCAGCCATTGTCGATGTAAGAATCGTCAAGAATTTTCGTTATTCGTAAAATTCTTGTATTAAATGTCGAAAATACAATTTTATGTGTATATATAAAAATTTTATATACAGAAAATTATAATTTTTATTTAAAGTCGAACACCTGAATCTTTGTTCTGATAAGAAAATTCGGAACGAAAAATTTCCTATGAACATGAAACTAAAAATGCTTCCTTAAAAAGTTAGTATTCAAACATCTTTGAAATCATATTTTTTTACATTTCTACGAATATTTGGAAAAGTATGCATTTTTTGACAAACATGATAGGGAATTAAACTACTTTTCAAATGTACAAAAAAAAAACGTTTTCTCGGCACGGTAAAACTTTTGAAAAATGGCTCTTTGTTTATGCTTTTGGTCTTAGCTAATTTTTAATATTTATCTTGCCTGTTGGTTATTTCATCAAAAAGTTTCATTTTTTTGCATTGTTTAACAAGTAAATTTTACCATAGGAGAAAAACACTTTATTGCAACTAGTTATAGAACATATCTCTATTATTTTCCACTTGGAGTATTCGCAGAACTATGCGGTGAATTGTTTAAAAGTCATAGCAAGTCCACCTTGACATAGAAAACCTTTGTGTAGATGATCAAATTAATGCGGCATGCATTCCTCTACGTTATTCTTCGCGCCCTTTCGTTTTCGCTTACCTCAGTCAGCATTTTTAAGGCCGGTACCGATCCTCGTAGACATAAGGGCAATCTTGGTACTATCGACGAAAGAAGGCGAGCGCGCTACTTGTGTTTACCCTTGAAAAGAAGATTGTCTGTCGGACGTCCGCGGACGTTCTCAGCCCTCCTTCTCTCTCACCCTCCGTGAGAAAGCGAGATGTGAAGAGCGCAGCCGTCGCGAACCGTGAGGGGAGACCCGTGAGATTCTCGATAATTAAGCGAGAAAATTAGTACGGGAACGACGCGTTGCGTTGCGTTGCGTTGCGTTGCGTTCTAATATGTACGCGGACGCGAAACAGTAAATGGTGTAACAGTACGTGTAACCTCGGCATTCGCGTTCCCGCTGACTCGATTCGCCGGCCAGTAAAGAGAGTGGCGAGTTCCTTAATCCTGTTACCAAGTGACCATCCCATATCAGGTTGCAGGAATTTTTTTGCCGATAGCAGCGCAACTCGATCCTACCCAATCTCGAATATTAATCGTGTTAAGAACCTTCGCCATCGTCCCATCTATCCCAATTCGTGTTTGTTCCAGACACAGCTTAAAAAGGTCTTACGCCGCAAAAATTCGGCTCGGCCAGACGGGAATGAGAGCGCGAATCGTCGCTGAATGGCGAGCTGCTCTTTTTTTTTTTTTTTTTTTTTTTTCCAATTTTGGGCTTCGCGCGCGATATGCTGAAGTGAGGAATTTTGCGAAACGATAGATCTATTTTCGCAAGATAAATATTTGATCATTCGATTACACATGCGTTTTTATGTGGAATATAGAATTTCAAGCTTTAAAAGCAAGAAATAACTGATAAAAAATTATTAAATTCGAGATACATAAAAATTGAATAATTTCTAGGAAATTAATTTTAAGATGGCTTTAAGTGATTTCTTTGATATACTTGTTTATCGAAAAATTTTGTCTTATATCGCTCGTCTAAAGAAACTTGAGAATTAGTGTTTGGATTAAAATTAGCAGCTAAAGAAAGATTAAGATTATCCGATAATATCTTATTTGTAGATATATCACAGTCTTATTCGCGACACTGTTGGCGGGATGGAGCAAATTCAGGAAGTAGATTTAGTTTCTCCTCGGCGGACAAATACATCTCGCGTCGAATCGTGAATAGAGACAGGCGTAATTTTCACCGAAACATTGTGACGCGTAAGTCGGAAGAAGAGCAGGAGGAGAGTATTATTTTTGCATGCTAGCAAATCTGAAGTTACTTCGCACGCCGAGATCGTGCACCTCAATTTTTGTTTCGGACAAGTTGGCGCGGCTTTAACCCGCGAACTTGTGCCGGGTTTTCCTACGACCATCTCCGATAACCTCGTGAAAGCGCACGCGATATGCTAATATTTTCAATACCTCCCGACATGGGGGCGGAAAGAGAGAGAGAGAGAGAGAGAGCGACGTAGCATTCGCGGTTTATGTCGTGGTAAGACTCTCGAATTGTACGAGCGCTTTCCACGCTTTGTTCTCATTTCATTTGTAACTACCACGCACGCCGTCCTCCTCTCTCTCTCTCTCTCTCTCAACGACGGAATTGTTCCTCTGTTGCGCGTGCGGCGCGGCGGTTTCATCGGTTTGCAGTTAGTCCGCGAGCGATACCTCGAGCCTCCGGTATACGAAGCGTGTATACCGCGAGAGTTGACCAACGAGGAGATAACAGAGAACTTTGCGGTAAAAAAATGTTTGACAATTTTTTTCGCACTGCTCGGCTCTTGGGTAGACTGGTGTTTTAGAATGCGTTTTAAATTGTTACTGTTAATTGTAACATTTAAGCCGCGATCATATAATAATGTCGATGAAAGGAAAAGAACTCGTTCGCCGAAAGACATTGTTAAATAAAAGAATTATTTATAGCACGTTTCCCGATCGCTCGACTTTTATCTCATCCCTCTTGTACGCGTTGTATAAAATATTACATGATACTGACGTTCAAGATGTAGAAAAAGGCGTTTGACGAATTATATCAGTTGATTCGCTCGTTACACATCTCAACACACTCGGGAGAAAATGAAAATGCTGCGTTGCGATAGACATTTCAATCACGCAAATTTATTCCAACGCACAGATGCACTCTCTCTTCGGATTTCACGAGTATCTACTTCCCCACGCATCACATGACGTACACACCCCGTATAATAACACAGACGTACTTTTTTACCGTGGCGCGGGCTGCCTTATTTTTCACAGGCTCTCCGCGCGCGCGAGAGAGGTTTAGTTTATTGCCGTAATAAAATTTTAAGACGCTCGGCGCTCGCGCTCGCGCGCGCGCGAATTATTTGGCACACACTGTGGCCGCGGCTCTGCCCGGTCGTCTGGGAGGCCCGGCAGTGAGCAAAACATATTCCATTAAGGCGTAAATGTTTAAGTACCCGTAGAGGTTGCACCTATAATTTATCGAGATTGCCACGCTTGCATGCGCATCGTCCGTCGTGTGTGCCGGTTTCTTCGTCGTAACTACACGCGGAGATGGTTGTACGGTCGCCGCGTCTCTGTACATACATTATATGTATACGTATATCCGTATGTGTTTTTATATAATGTATAATTTTTATGTAATGTATAAACACATGCATCATCCATCTCTCTACGCACGTCTTCGCATAGTCTTTTGTTTTCGTTCTCTTGGTATATACAAGTAGAAATCCTCCATGTGCGGTAGTAATCTCATTTAGCATGTTGCACACGTCTGCGGAAAAATTAGGAAACTCCAATTACGCGACCGTGGGTACCGCGCGAGTACTCTATCGCTCTTGCAGTTGTTGGAGAATTTTTGGTAAGCCGCGTGCATCCGCGGACACGTGCTTTTATGATGACGTTGTTTTAGAGCAAGTCTGAATGACCATTTTTCCCCGTCCTTCTGACAATGAAAACATAATTTCGCGATAGACCGATTCTGAAATTATCACAAGTCTGAAAAGGCATCAGGGAATAGTCACGAAATTGAAAAAAGTAGCAGTAATTCTGGTATATATTATATATTATATATGGGAAAATACAGTTTTCAAGCAGTCACTCTACTTTTGTATTAACTTTTGTTTAGTAGCTAAGCAGCAAAACTCTTTGGGATCCCAATCAAGATGTAACGCTTTTTCTGCAGTTACTGCAGATCCAATCATATTTACTAAACAATAAAATAATAAAGGAATAAACATTTATTTAACTAGATTAATAAGTAATTAATTCTGTTATTTCTAAAATTATCACTTTTACTTTAGTAGTATTCCGTTTTTGTGCATGCTTGAAAATTTAAACATTTTATTTTAAATCCATATTAAAAAAAAAAAGCTTCTTGTAAGGAATACATAAAAGCTTTATATACGGTGATCAGTGTTGAATTCCAGAGTGTTAACCTTTAATATATTTATTATTAAAAATCAGTCCTTTCACTAAAGTTCTTAATCAGACTCTTGACAAAATTTCTAAATTAAAACTATTTTTATTCTTCGTTTACAGTGTCATAAGACTAATTTGAATTGTCATCTGACATTGCAATGAAATTCTTGACTTAACATTAATTATGTGTGTCTCTTGCTTACACTTGTCGCTTTTAATTTCTGTGGTTAACTACCAGATGCTTTCATTCTTTCAGTTTTTTTTTTTTTTTTTCTTTTTTTTTTCCACGTTACGACTCACATAATTTTACACTCTCGCAACTTCTTTGAAATCTTCAACTATAATATCATATGTAATCATACGCGCATGTAATAGTGCGAGATATACATATGTCCTCATATGTACATTAAGAAATGAAACTGATAAAAAATGGAACAATTATGTTTAGAATTGACAGTAGAATATTTTGTAAAGAATCAAGTCACATATTGTATAGTAAAACTGCTTTAACCAATGAATAAAAATCTGTCGAGTTCTTGCCTAATTTCTACAATATTTTTGTTAGTGAGAAGTGATGAGAAGCAGTAATATTGGATAGACGTTCAGTTAAACTACGGATTACCAAGGAACAATAATGTTCATTAATGTTCTAGCGCAAAAGCTAAGGACGGCCGGGCTTTACATAATTGGAAAAATCGGCGAAATTTCAGGGAGTTTCCAAATTTCATCTGGAATTATTCATACGCGATGGAAAAACAGTGTAAAAATTGTTTCGTCATGGTCCCTGATACTTTTTTTTTTGTGCAACAACAATTCCGTTCTGCGCCGTTTCGGTCTGAAAAGTTGTGCGCGGGGTAATTAGAAAACTAATAATTATGCCACTGGAGATACGTGTGTTCCACGGCGCGATTTTAGACCCGGTCGAGGAATTTTCAAACGCTTTGCGTCTTCCGCGTAGCGAGCTCGGTAATTGTTCGCGCGCGGTGAAAGGATCGCTCGATAAAACTGTCTCAAAATTATTTCGTCGCGACGCTCAATTTTTTTTCCCTTCCGCGCACGGTAATGTAACTCTACTTTATTCAGCGTTTCGTTCACCGGGTAGGACCTCGACTTAATAGGAATTTAATTATCTCGTCGACGTCGCTATACGTTCGGCGAGCGATACACACGCTAATGATTTTCCCTCTTGGCGTACGCCGCTTCGCTGACCGCAAAAATTATTATACCGCCAGTCCGCGCGGAGAGAGGCGAAATAGCAATACGCTTCTCGTGCTCTCTCGCGCTTCGAATCTCTCCACACAGCGGGTTCAGTGGCGTAATACGGACACGAAGCCCATCTCCTACTGCTGTTGGCTTCCTTCGACCCTGAAAATCTAATTTGCCCCACCTTGAACCATTCTCTTCTTTAACGTACTAGCTATCTTAATCTTAATCAGGAAAGAAACGCATGGTTAACACCAGCTAATTGTAAATAGCTAAATGTAAATTTAATTATTTGATTTCTCTCTCTCTCTCTCTCACTCTCTCTTATCTTATCTTCCTACTCTGACGCGAGATTATCAAACAAATATTTCTTCAATTTCTTCCCTTTTTTTATGTTTCAATTGTTTCTCTTTTTTTATTATTATCAAGTGTATTACGCATACGTAGTTAATGAGCAGCATATCAAGTATGTTCATTTAATAACAGAACAATGTATTTGAATCATACGTTAAATTATACATTAGTGACGGCGAACGAGGTCACTATTCCTCGTGAAGAACAAATGTTCAACTGCAAAACTTGAATCACGTATGAGATCAATATCCATACGATTTTTCAAATTGTCGTATATTCTATTTATCACTTTGCCTCATCAATGATTCATAACTGTAGATTAACATGTTGTCTGGGCGGTTTACATGAAAATTGTTCCGGTTTACGGGTCGCGCAGAAGTCTCGACTTATAAGTTTATCCAGCTGATTAACGCATCTCCTCGCGGTTCGTCAACCGGCTTACGGATACCTATGAGCTTTCGCGGAATGTTCTTTCTAATTTCGAGCCGTCCTCCCATGAGTATCGCGGTCGCGCGACGTCTCTTTCCATCGTTTTTCTACGTTGGTGAAAATTTAATTATCGCGTCAACCGAGCTTGGCCGCTCACGCGCACAGAGCCAACCGTGAACCGCTTGGTTTCACCAGGATTTCTCGCGAGTCACTATACAGGTTATTTTCAAATTATACGCGAGAAATATACCTAAAAAAAAAGATGTAAAAAATATTTAGGTGAAATGTTTGAGTTGACCGATTTCATTTACGCAGAGCTACTATTATATAAATGACAGAAATAAAAGAGCATAAAGTTTTTCTCTACGAGTAATTTGGCGAATATGTATGCGGTTGTATAATTTTCTCTGAAGACGATTTTTTGGAAATTTAGTAAACCTTTTTTTTTCCATATATAATGACGAACCCAGAAGTATCGCGGCATGTTTCGTAGTGGGTCAATAATTCAAAGCTGATGTCGGAATAGGAAACGGATGGACGGGGTATCGAGTTTAGTTGCGATAGTAGCCGTAGAGCTTTGTCCGTCAATTCCTGCCATGTCGAGTGGAAAGACATTCCTCGACGAAGTAATATCGATAACGAGCTTACTGCACTCGTTGCCACTTTCGTAGTAACGTTCGTTAGTTTATTAGTTTTACTGAACTTGGACTCTTACGAACAAGTTTGCGTGAAATAATGGTGCAAAAGTCTGATATTACGCTCAATTATTCCGAATCGATATGTAATCTTGATATTAGGTGACTCACTTTTAGACATCACATGGTGGCAAAGAAATGAAAGAATGTCCTAAAAAATTAATCGTGAACACCTGCTTCCGAGATACGCCGCGAGTAGTCTTTAAGGCCAATTACGTTTCGACAATTTGCGCAAGTTTGGAACACTTAGTAGCGTCAATGGCGCGTTGTAATGCCGGTGATGGTAATGTGATCCTGTCATCGTCTCTCGTTGGCGATCTCTTCTTCTCGTGTCGGTATGCCGTTTTACTCGACGGTTAGACGAACCACGATGCCGTGATTCTCGATGGAATGCTAAGAACAGTGCTAGGTTTCTCCATGCCAGTCTCTCTCTCTCTCTCTCTCTCTCTCTCTCTCTCTCTCTCTCTCGACCCTCTCTCAGTTCCTTCACTCTCTTATGCCACGATGCCGCGATACCGTTGCACCAACTACTGTTGGCACAAACCGTCGTGGTGCGCCTGCGAGGCTGCGGATGTCGAAAATGAGGTTTCGGCCGGCATACCGATGAAAAGATAACCGGAAGATAGTGGTCGATTTTCTTTTATAATTGGAGCTTGATTCACGCTACAAGCGCAAACATACAGACCTTTTATACTTTGCGTCTCTAAGTATAAATATTTTATTTGAGGGTGCATTATAATAATAATAATTTAAAAGGAATTATTCTATAATATAAGAGGTAATATTTCTATAAGCACTTAGATAGAGTTAAAATATAGTTTTGAAAAGTAAAAGAGAAACCAGATTATTTTTATTTATTTAGAAAGAAATGATCGATGAAACTAAATTGAAATTAAGAATAACTAAATAAAAACGGAATTAGTAACAAGTTAAAGTCGTTTAAAGTTTAATGCGATACCGCAGCATTGATAAGTGCAATTCAAGCGCGAAAAATAAAACTATGCCGAATGCACGTTTGCACGTGATGCCTGAGGATGCCGTAAATGAATCCTCCTCGCGGTCGGCTCTCGGAATCTGAGTGCATCCGAGTGTTATATTTCGGAGGGGCATGATGCAGGATGTATATATCGTCAACTAAAATGCGACCTGTGCATCTCGCCAGTCGATTTTACCACCTGGGTACACCCAGTATACAGTCCCGTGTACAATCTTTCCCATGTAAATGAGTGTCCTATTTATACACCGTCGTGCGGATTTATGCGAGGAGGACTGCCAATGTCGACGCCAGCGTTCGATTGTCGCGCAGGCACTTGTCGGATGCACATACGGAGCGTGCCACAATTGCAGATACCAGAGAAAACAAGCCGATAAAAGTGGCGCTACGAGGTAATGCGCGACAGCGCATTTCAATGCTCCTTTTTTTTTTACGAATGAAATCGAATCTATTCCAACTTAAAATATCAAGTTGAAATGGAAAATTTTAATTAATAGAAATCACAAATTTCGCGATGTATCTTTTTCTTGTAAAATGATTCTTTATTTCCTTCCAAGTTTATCGTTACATTTGCTTGTGCGAATTTCTCTGACGATCCATTGTTACACTTGTGTCGAACGTCTACGATTTTTTATTTAATATTGCAATGGACACACTATCTTAAAATGCAGTAAAGATTATTTCGCCTGACGCTTTCGTGCGGTAGGTACTCAAAAAATTCTCACGGCTCGCGCTTCTTTCGGCAAAAGTGAAGTGCTCCTCGCGCCTGTGTCTCCTGTTTGTTCGCCGCGTTTTGTTTGCGTCCGTCGATATTAATATACGACTAGCTCGTCCATAATTCAGACATAAGTCAGGCTTGCGGACTCACGGGACGGAACGCAACTTGGTCGTTTAGAAGACTCTGACGGTGGTGAGAAATCGTTTGGGAGGGTGAGTCTTCGTCGCGACGAGCACGCGAGATGTATTTCGTATGCAACGAGGAAACGTCGTTCCTGTCGTGTGTTCAATATTATCGTCCAGCGTTTCTTGTCCTGGGTTCATCAGCTGATTTCTATGGCCCATTGTCGACATCGACATGTGCAGAAAATCAGCTTTAGTGTGCTTCACACTAGTCTCTCGTTTCCTCTTGACACGTCCTTATCGTACTTTAGAGAAGAGAAATGTTCGAAACGAAATGTACACGTGTATAATACACGAATGATTAAAAGATTTGGAGTATTAATATTTTCGCTTTAATATTAATTTAATATCAATATCAATTTTATCACTTAGATGATGGCCCAAATTTAAATATTCTTCTTTGACTTTGCCTGAACAATATGCTTTTTAATATGGTTATTAAATGATTAATTATAAGAACAATGGTATATTACTTTTGTTGAAAGTATAATAAGGCCAGTGCATATTAAAATTAAAGTTCATTATTAGACAATTATTCCTCAATGAGTAAAGTTCAAGTATCTCGTTCTCAGTTTAATTTAATTGCTCGATATAATGTAAAACGATTAATTCGTATTATTTTGAGGGATTTAGAGATCCCAAAAATACAGCTTGGTGAATATAATTATTACGTATTGTTTTGGAAAATTTGGAATTTTCATTTTATGTGAAAAGGTACGAAGTAACTGCTGCGTCAAGTCGATGTAGGAGAGAAGTTGAATGAAAGAGCTTGCGGTGCGAGGGAGATTATTCTTTAGGAAATGTAGGACCGTAAAAAGACGGGGCCGCGGCGAATGTACTCGATGTAGCGCGCTTTTATATATTTATTATACATACAACAGATTTACAGCGAGACTTGGACTCTTTTCCGCGACTATGGACGCAGCGCGTCCGTAAGACCGAATCGGCCGCGACTCTTGTCATTCCCTTCGCGCAATTCAATCGTGTTACCGTGTTACCGAGGCGCATGTGTGTGTGTATGGTTTGTTCCGTGTTGAGATACGATCGCGGACGGATTTCCGTCTCCACTGTTTTTCACAGTTAGTAGTCTCCGTGGCACGCAGCTACGCGTGCTGTACGATACGAGCCGCGAACATTCTTCGGATGCTTCGCGAGTTTTCTACGCCCGAAGGGCGGCCAAGTTCTCCCCTCCATAATTTCAGGTATCTCGGTTAAATAAATTCTGGCGTAACGTCGGCGAGTCGCGGCGAGTGTATTTTAATTATACAATTTACGGAAGTACAAAAGCTACTGTCAGGAAATTCCAGGCCAAATATAGGCGGACAACTAGATGTACAGAGCACGCTTTTCTATTAATGCTCTACGACTCTGCCGTAGCAGAACAGTGAGATGTGTGATCACGCGCATTCTTCGGATGTTCCGCGAGATTCTCGTCCGAAAATTCAAGACTTTCCTCCATCTCGGCTGGTTTTAATTCAAAATTTCTGCAGTGTTTCAGCGAGTCTGGCAAAGGAGGAATCTCAATCGTTACGTTTCAACGTTTTAAGGTGAAACGTAAGGTGAAAACTACCGCAGAAACGTTTCAAATATACTGTCGCTCATGCAATTAACAGAGCTCGCGAATCACCCGCGATGCCACTCTTTGTCAGCAAGTTTGTGATACTTTGGTCTACGCTAGACCGATCCGACGACGAGCTTTGATCACATCTCCGCTGTCCCGAATTCGGGAAATTCCACGGGGAGACAAACTCGCGATATTAACTTTCTGCTTCTGATGCGCGGCAAAGTCTCAGTCACGCCCTCGGTAAACGTATCACCCTGTATACGTGAATGCATGTCAGTCTCGCGATTTATTCCCAATTTCCGCGTTTAGTTCCTTGACACGACAGGATCCGCGTCCCGCTGATCAAACGTCATCGGTCTTGCCTCGTGAAAAACACCTCGCGAATCGCTTTCTCCGTTCGTGTCCGCCTAATGAGATGTCGTGAAAGGGGGGTGAAAGAATGCAAGCTGAATGGAAGCTTTTGGGGAGGGTTGTGCTAAGCTCGCTGCCTTCCGTGGATTCTAGCGTGGTCTCGCAACGCGCGGGAATGTAATAATTACCGGGGCGTCTCTTATTACGCTGCAGCTCTCGCATTACAGCTGAGTAGTCGGCGCGCGGGCTCCCTTACTCCGCGCTGCATCAGCTTCTGTTCTACGCGCGGGGTGTGCGTTATCAGGCGCGTCTAGTTAGTCATTTAACACATAGTTACGTGCGACGATTCCCCTGTTGCCATGTGAGCGATTCTCGATCGCGAATCTCGGGGGATCCATCGCGATCAGAGTCACGAACTGTAAAATAAGTATGTAAAATTAATACGGACAACGAGCGTGAAATCACACGATTTATAACGGAAAATGTATACAATGTGAAATGAACATATAAATATGTGCGCTTTTGTTATGAATCGTGTGATTTTTACCGCTTTTTGTTCGTAATTTTTTTATTGTACAGAATTATGTCGAGCGCATTATTATCTTTATTATCATCCAGATAGATGGCTGTGAGCGAGTAAAATGCTAGCAGAAGACATTGATTGATACATGCATCTGTAAATTCGACTAGGAAGCCATTCGGAGTTTTTCCTTTTATTTAAAACTGTTATTTTCCAGAAATACAATAATATATAAGGTATCTTTTTAATCTTTTAAATACGATTTACGTTAGTTTGACGGTTTACTAACATAATCTGCGCGTACAAAGAATCAATCCTGGCAAAATTGTGGAGGTCTTAATTTCTCTTTTTAATATGAAATAATTGAAATAGGAAGATATGTGAATACACAATTGATATAAAATAGAAGAAAGGCCATTTTTGATCTGGTCTGGAGCTTGGTAACTAATAATAATAATAATTATTATTATTATTATTATGTGAATTTTTTTATACACTTTTTTGTACACATTTCCAAGTCAGTAAATCGCACGCCAAATTTATTTATCAATCATCACACACTTTTCCCAATTGTAATAGTAAATCTATGTATACTCAGGTCGATAATCGATTTAAATTTTGATTCTAATAATCATTATATAAGATAAATAATCGACGCGCAGCTTTCTAAGTTGAAAATAATAAGTGTTGAAAAAAATGTACACAGAAATATTATTAGACTACCAAGATTTAGACCCAAAATGGCCTTTCTCTCTATTTGTGTATTCTCTTTTCAACACGCCTTTCTATTTTTACGTCAGTTTCTCAAGGACAAAACAGGCCGTTAAAATTTGCATGAAAATTTTGAGAGCCGTTACACTATTGCGAGCACGCAATCAAGGATGCAAGGATGTTAATCAATAAGAAAACTTTCTAAATAAATGACAATTTAGAATATTGGAGAAAAGATGAAGTGCGAGTGGATTTCTAGTAATCTACTCGTAACTAATCTACGCAATGTCGCGGCTAATAGGCGAGATATTACTTAGAATTAATTCAGAAAATTAAAGGACAAAATTAAATCTAGATTAACTGCGATAAGACTATTTAATTATACATTCGTATACATGTGGAATTATAATTTGCCATTAGTGTAACACGAGAACTCTCCGTAATTACTACTTTCGGCGCGTAAAATTGCAAATAGAATTCCATGCCGAATTGCACGTCGTCTAAGTCTAAGGACTTTTGAATATTATTCAGCCACGCAAATCGCGACGCTATTTCTCCGCCACGCTACGACGCGATCCACGATTATACTTATCGTGACGAATTTCCGCCGACGACCGTCTCTCTTTTTCTCCGGAAACCGCCTCTTCCGCCACTTTACGAAGAGAAGAGCAGTGCCATGGAGCCACGGGTCGAGCGCGCGCGGGCGAACCTTTTCCTCGAACGCGAGAAAGAGAGAAAGAGAGAGAGAGAGAGAGAGAGAGCCGCGCGACCAGCGCAATAATTCGCATAAATAATAAATGTCGATCGCGCGACCATGCCGACCACGCGTCACACATAACAATAAATGACAGGGGCGTAAAACCGAGGAGAGGGAGATATTGCCTGACTATCGTGGCATCGCGCCGCATTGCAACGATAATTCATAACGATCGTCCAAGTCAGCTCGTGCACGAACTGGCCGATAATCGCGACGTTGGTGGCCGGGATTGTGCTCAGGAATTTTAGCGCCTTCGCGTAAAATGCCGAAACAACGTATTTCCCCTCGTCTTCCTGAAATTTCACTCTACGATCTTTCAACGATATTAAATAATAAATAAATTTATAATAATCACTCTCATATTCTAGGTATTGTTATCTCGTTTGCAAATTTAAAAAGAAATCGAGAGATATGTGATTGTGGTTTCGTGATTATTTCCTACACATTCTCTTTTCTGACATGTCGATCTACCACTATCACATCTATTGTTCGAAATTTATCAGGCCTAAACTTGGGTTTCGACGCTCTAACTATGGGGTCTGCTGCACCGGTGTCTAATGCTGAATAAGTACTCTGTAGTACTCCGGTCGGTAATTCGCATCAAGGTCCGTAGCCACTGATCGCCGCTCGCGATTTCGATGCAGCAGAATAGCGTAAACTGCCCGTTGCACGTGAAATTCGATCGCTTTTCTTGGCTTGCGCGCGCGCGCGCGACGCTGCTCCACATTTCGCTCAACGTCATTCTCGCGCGCGCGAGTTATTGCGTCAGGTGGTAAGTATCAAGAGCAAGGTTTCACTGCGACGAGAGGAAACTACGCTCGAGCGGACGAGCGGACGAGCGGGATTCCGCCGCCTGAATCGCGCGTTTGCACTCGCAGCCCGGAATACCTCGTCTTACAAAAGCGACGACGTCGAAGGATTATAAACAGCTGTTTGCTTATCATGGCATATAATTCAACGTTTTACAAATTGATGTAGACTGTAGAATTTGTTAATAACGAGAGAGGAGGAGATGTAAGAAAATTTGCACCTGTTTTTTTCTGTCATCAAGGAGAAAGATTCAAATGTTTTAAAAATAATTTAAATGTGAATACACTGTTTAATTAGTTTTATATACTACACTACGTAATTATAAGTACTTGTTCAACATTGTGCAAAATGTAGTAAACGAGAAATGATTAATATTACATTTGCAATAATGCATAATACAAGTGAGGAGGAATGTTAAAGTAATTCAGATTTTTTTTACACTCTGTTCTCTTTGCATATAATAGAGAGACATAATAATATGTTTGTACATTCATTTTCTACGCGACTAATTTTACTGAGAAAATTATTGAATTTCAACGCGCGATTTTGTAACATAAAATAATGTAACACAATCTCTCTCCATCTAAAAATTCATGTCATTCATCAAGCATTCGTTCACACATCAATGTTTAATATGTTATTTAATTACTTATCCGTATTATGATTATACATGTTGTCCAAGTCACATCTGACTTGGACAAATCTGCGAAATCAGGATTTTTATTCGCTTGATTGATCTACTGATGATTTTTACTTGACAAAGACTTGGCTGCGCAGAAAGTACGGAAAGAAGCGAAACGCGCGCGCGCGCGGCACAGGGGAGATGCGAAAAGAGTCGACTTAACGGTCAGCCAACATTTATGACCAACAAAGTACCGTTATTCGACGGCGATCATCGACTCGACATGTTCCCCGTTTCCTGCGAGCATCACCGGGTTATTTCACGCATCGTAATACAAGTCGCATACGGACAAGCTTCTCCGTTGCCGAACCTGAAGCGACATAAATTCGCATCGAACGAATGAATGAATTTGAATCGCGATAACACGCGCGGATATAGATCGCTCAATTTAATTATTAAGGACTACTTGGAATTGTTATTCCGATATTTCCTCTGATATAGATTTTCTCTGATCCAAGAGCATGGATCAAATATCCAGCTGTCAATACGAAACCTCGCATTCTCGTGATGGTGATCTCGTGTCGAGATCATAGACATTTTCGCGGATCTGTCGGCGCCCACGAGAATGAACCCACTCGGTCTGTATTTGCGGTGCAATCGAATCCACCGAGTCTCGTTCTCCCCCGCCGGACTAAGTTACAAACGATCGGCAATTTCCAAGCGAGGCCCGCTCCCCGCGGCAGCGCGTAAACTTACGTAAACGTATGTAAACGGCTAGCCTCGCACGCGGAGCCACATTTTCATCGATCGACGACGGTTCTCCACGACGGTTTGCGCCGCATCTAGCAACATGGTAGACTTAACGTCGGCGGTTCCGGGACGAGTGTACATCGGGGGTTGGCACGAAAGCTCCCCCACGCATACACACACACACACACACACGTGCTCGCCTTCTTTCTCTCATGATGTGTGCTAACGCCTCGAGCGTGATATACGTACGCCCTATATATACGGGGTGTATCGAAAGATAATATCAATCGCGGCAGGGAGGTGATAGAGGACCGAGTGGAAAATGTAAACGATGCTTATCCATGCTATGCAATAGATTCCCGTTAACGTTTCTCTTTACGACTATATGGAGGGAAAAGTGTAGCCAATTCAAATTGTAGATTTTCCGCCGTGAATATTTCACGCTGAGGATGTTTTAGAAATAAAATTCTTGAAATTGCCGGATGGGAGCATTTCTCAATGAGATTTTAAAAAAAGTAATTATTATTGTAAGAGCGTGCCAAAAACGAAAGATAGATGTTATTTATTACTTTTCAATTTTCTGGAAATTGGTTTTTTTCGATTGTAAGCTTTGAGTAAAAAAAGAATTAGTCTTTAATTTGTTTCATGAGAAAAGACCTCTTTCCAGTTAGAGGTACCGCTAATAACGGATTGCTCGGTATAGCGCACCGATGTAACTGCAAAAACAATGGCCCGTATACCGTCGGAACATCCGTAAAACAGCATCTGTGCGGGTTCGCTTTGCCGACGTGGCAGATACGATTAGAATACATTTACGTTACGCGAACGCGCGTCGTATGTGCGGCGAGTGTGCGCGACCGGGATACGTGTGTTTGTGTGCGTGAAGAAGTGCAATCAGGATCTACAAAGGTTGTAACATTTCATAAAGGTCACATCCACCACAACTTGCCCCGTCTTTCCACTGGGAAAGGGGTATTAAAATCAACCCCCAACAGCCGCATTTAGCGCATAGCGCGACCGGGCGGGCCTTTTCTTCTCGAGCGTGGCCTCCATTTTCAGTCAACGACTACGTCAATATCTTCCGCTCATAACGGTAATAGTTCATATTTCTCCTCCCTCTATCTAAATTTTTATATTCTATAGGAGTACGTATAAAACCATTTATTTTTCCGAGCATAAATTGACGAACGAGGATGGTATGGTAGCGTGTAACAACGACGCTATCCCCATTTGGGATTTTGTAGCGCGAGGTCTTGATAGAAATTAATGTCGAACACAACGTTACTCAACTAATCAAATGTTGTAATACGTGTCGGATACTTTTTTCCAATTTGAAATTGCTTTTAAACTTGAAACATAAAATTACTTTGGAACTGGAAACACCTTATTCTATTTTCGAATTGCGAGAAGAGGAATGAAATACCGTGCTCTTTGAAAAGCTTTAAGTAATGCTCTCGCGACTTCGAATCGGCAACAAACTCCCTTTCCTGTGGCGAGGGGGGAAAAAAATTGACCGTACCGAGAGGGATCCCGCGTCCGATCCTCCGCAAAACCTAATGACATCATGCGTATTGATCGCTCGCAGATCTACGCGCGAATGCCAACTATCCTGGCCTCGTCCTTATTCATCCATTCTACTACCTGGCCATCTACATATATCCCATCTATCGATGTGTCCCTGCCACGCCGGATGATAAATCTGATATCGCCACGCGAGACAACTTTGCCGCTCTCCTGCCGCAAAAATCGAATAATATCGCCTGGCGGCCTGATGGGTACATCGCGCGTGTCACATACAGGGTGTACATAAATTATGTCATCGAAATTCATACGCAGACGTATCCTCGCACAAGCTTTGAAATTTTTCTCTTCTCTCCATTTTTTAGCTTGCAACTTTAAACATTTGGACAATCAATGCTGAAATATAAGTCCTATACATTTCTTTCTTTGATAGCAGCAAGAAATATGTGCGTTATCGAGAAAATGAGGAAATATCTTTCCTTTTAAGGATACTTCCCCAAGTATAAAGTTAGTTTTGTCAAAGGTTTGTTTAAGCGTGCACCTTGTGTACGCTCGTAGTTAAAGCTGCTCGTAAGGACGGGAACGTATTGTCTTTCTTTGCAATGAAGCGACGACAAGAATGTCGATGGTGATGAACGCGAAAGTGTTTCGTCGTTGTACGTTTTAACGGCCTAATAAAATCGATGTCGGTCGTTGTCGGAGATGCGTGCTCATATAACATTACTCCATGCGGCCACGTCACGGCTCTCTCTCTCTCCCTCTCTTTCTTTTTCTCTCGTCCCCTTTAATAAAATTAATTGATCTGGCCCTCGCCTTCAGGCGTACGTCACCGAGGATAGTTAACTCACCCTGCGAGAATCTTGAGGGAAGCAACCTTTTTTTCTTGGAAAATTAGATACCTTGAATCCTGTTGGAAATGCATATTTATTTACGCCTTCTTTTGTTCTTTTAACTTTTCGCAAACTTTTGCGCTTCCTAGTTTCTAACTCTTTAATCGATTCCGCTGTTTTAACGTAGTCGAGTAGTTCTTTTGCGCGATTTCTAGGCAAGCACAAGTAAGCAGGAACGTTA
Source organism: Tetramorium parvispinum (assembly GCA_011638315.1). Taxonomy (NCBI): domain Eukaryota; kingdom Metazoa; phylum Arthropoda; class Insecta; order Hymenoptera; family Formicidae; genus Tetramorium; species Tetramorium parvispinum. The sequence continues at coordinate 58,431 of VBVR01000086.1, forward strand.
AAATATTAAATGTAAAAATATACAAACAAATGAAATGATTTTATAATGACAAATTATTTTTGGTTGCGACTTACGGTTTCGTTGACGATGAGAAAAGTGTCCGGCGCGATTACACGCTTTCTCACTGGTATTTCCTATCCTTTTTTTTTTTGCGTCTACTTTATTACTTCATCTCATTCGTTCATTGAATCTACGAGAGATTTGAACTTTCCAATTTCTTCATTCATCGAGTTGAATCGAAAATCGTTGGCGTTTTACGAATGGAACGCCCGGCGCGGCATTCGCGCGCCGACACGCTTTCTTGCGCAATTTTCCACGCGTTTATTTTCATTAAATGGATCCGATGAAGAGGACTCGTGAAGCGTGTTGCCCCGCCGTGAGAACTTTAGAAAATTCGTCGAACGTTCATTTTCTCCCGCCCGACGAATTCTCACGAGAGTGCTCTTAATCGCTGTTCTTACGCAGCGAAATGCATTGCGCGTCTGTATTCGCGCGGAGAAATTTTCGTAAGAGAGCGCAATTGCGGCGTAGGTCTTAATATACCAGGAATTGCGATATAATCGCGATTTCGACGCACGCGAAAGTGATCTCCTACACTCTTCGACGATAATTGGTGCGACTTTGAGAGATCTCGGAATTTCTAGAAAATGGTAAAAATTTTATACAGAAATCTTGATGTATCTTTCATTCTACGAATTTTAATTTTTTAACCTGATTATCCGTAGAGGATAATGACAAGCAAAGGTCTTGCTTTCTAAAAATATTAAAAAGAAATTTGTAGTTTTTAGTTGCGAGGTTTTCGATTAACAATCTTGTTGAACAAATAATAAAATTCGCGGTATGAAATACATTTCGCTATAGGAACGTAGCGTCATCAGATATTACAGTCGATCGTGCCCAGGTCATCCACACCAGTCAATCCATGAATCGTTGTAACGGTGTCTTTCGCTCGTAGAGAGTTTATTTGTCAGACTTTTGGTCGTAATGCTCGTCGCGGGAGGAGGCGCGAGTAAGGCGAGGCCGGTTAGAGCGACAGCGGAGGCACATTAATGCCAGGGGGATGACGATATAACTCGGCCGCACCCCTGTAAGGGCACCATCTAATAATAAAATCCGCGTCATTTGGCTAAAAGCTACCGCGAAGAAGGGTATCTAGTATCAAGGTGTGGCAATGCGACCCTTATCACGCGACCTGCACCCACCCTAGACGCGCGCGCGCGCGCTTCCTACCTATCTTCCCCTGCTGCCTCTTCCGGCTGCTACAGGGTGGATACATGCGCACGCGAGGACGGTCAGTTTATTATAATTGAATTTCGCAACTAGGCTGGCTGGCGTCTCTCTGTATAACGAGACGCGAGCTGCGTGGCTGATATAAACGACGACAATAGCTATTGTTCCGGGAAAGTCTCGATGTATGGTATCCACCACCACCACGGGGGGGTTGACTCATTAATGGCGCGGACACGTTTCTCCCCTTATTTCCTCGCGAAATTATCTTTTTTGCAAACTCTTTCCTAACCGTAGAAACGGTTCTTCACCGTTATTGGCCATCGTCGTTCATTTAAACTCGGCGCTTCCCGCTATTTTTAAACGATACCGTTTAAGATATATCCGCGCGGAATTTCGTCACTGATGGAAATCTGCGAAATGCTGCGGACGCACGATATTCCGACCGTGGTGGACTAGTTGTGTGAGCGGAGGGAAAAGTAAAAGGCCTCCTAAAAACGTATTCGTTGCAAATTCACACGTATGTTAGCAGCTACAAGTTTACTGCGCGCGGAAATTTTTCTTGCTATTATTTCTCGAATCGACCGACTCGATCGGAACATTCAGGCCGGGGCAGGTATTACAAAAGAGAACGTTCGCGCCTCTCGCGATCGCCGTGACGATGAAAAACCTCGTCGAAGCAAATCGGTTCTCCGTAATTCTCACTGTGGTTTGGTAAAGAAAAGAAAAACAGATGATATCTAAGAAGATTACGAGTCTATATACTATTAAACGCTCGCTATATAGTTCTCTTCATTATCTTATATGTCTTTACAATGTTGTTTCCGCATGTTGTGTCTGTAATTTATTCTCCGCATCTATATCTTACTTGCATCTTTAGAAGCGAAACGCTAATAGTATCAACAGCTACCAGGTATCCTGGTTCCTGTTTATCGATAAACAGGAGGAGGCTTGGAAGTTGGCAGTTGGCTGTCATCTGCCGATTTTTCGTTAAACTTGGGCCGCCCGCGCCGTTGGGAGTTCTCGAGTCATCCGAGGTCCGGTAGAACGGTACAACCGCCGCGCCATGCCGCGCCGCGGACGGCAGGAAGGGAATGTTTGTGCATCGACCGTGTGCTCGGGTCAAATCGATCGGTTCGCGATGCCGAAGGAACCGGTTTCCGCCATGCGGGAGCATTGCCGGCTGGCAGCGGTTCTCCATCTATCGCCGCGCGATTAACGACCGGTACGACCGCGAGAAAGAAACAAGATCAGTGCTCTCGTCGCAACCTGTGCACTTAGAAAGTTGCCGCCGCTGCCGGCGACACGTAATCTGGAACGCGCTGAGATTTCGCAAACCGCGCTTAACCGCGTGTTTCACGGCGATATTCCTGGCGCACCATGAGAACGGGATACTCCCCGAGGAAGCGATTCGATTTGCGGCAGCGTAATTTTATGTAATAGCGTGACGATGAGTGACGCGCGTCGATTTTTGTAAAATCAAAGGAAGAGTAGTATATTACGGTCGGTGGAATATGTAATTTCGACAAAAATTACAAAATTTTTTGCAGTTATATCAGAAATTAATAGAAAGATAAAATAATGAAAATTACGTTACACATAATTAAATTTGAATAAATTAAATTTATTACTTGATGAATTAAAATTGAATAATCGAATCTTATCCATTAGGATTTTATCAAATTTCTACAAAGACGAGCTAAATATATGAGCAGATCTGTATTCTAGAATTTTCACCAGAAAGTAAAGAGCTAGTGAGAATTCAGAAAAAAACTATTTGATTTGGAATTGTAGCGCGACAATAAACAAATAATGAATGTGTAAAAGACTTTTCCTTACAATTACTTTTTATTTATGTTCTCGCGCAAAAATGGTGCCGCGTGTATGTATTGTGATGTTTGTCACAAATCTCATCATGTTCACTCGACTCACACGTTTCGTGTAAAGGATTGCGCGCTTCAAAAATGCGATCAGATTGGCCTTTTATTGCTCGTAATACGGTCGTAGCACAGTCGACAATACTTGAATCGATATATGCAAAGTAGCGAATTCGTGATGTTCGTGACTCGACCAAATCTTGTCTCGACTTTTCTGACATTATCTTATTTAATAAAAGTCAAACTTGCTCTTGTATCTTTCTTGTGATCATATTTATATGAACGTATCTTTAAATATATTTTTAAATGTTGATAAATTGTATCGGTTTTTACTTATCTCGAGTAGCAGATTATTTCTGCATTTAGACGATATAATTAATTTGATAATGTCACACACACACACACACACACACACACACACAATGTCATACACATCAGGTTTATATTATTAATTCAACTGAAGCAAGCGTTTAAATTTATCGTAGAATTTCTTAACAAATCATATTTGTGTTCGAAATATTTTCGTTTTGGCTACAAAGAACAAGTTCTCAGGCGGATTTTTGCATCGTGACTTGCAGTTGCGTCAAGTTACTTGAGAATTGCCGTGCACCTCACACCTTGACCCTTGACCTCTTTTTGTCACGATAATGCAACGCGAATACTTGCCCTCGTTACTTTCGTCATGAGGCTTCGTATAGTCTGAAGATAACACCCCCGGATATATATGTATACTTTGTTCGTTTGTCGTTTGTGTCAGCAGATTGGGGTTACCATTCTTAATACAGAACACCAATTGTTTTTGTTTTCTATGACTTTAATCATGTCGACTAGGATATACGATATAACGACGGAATTGCGATAATTATGGCATGGTACAAACCTTGTAATTGAAAAATTGTGAAACATACAAAACTTCATATCTCACAGAATGTTATTACACATTACATTTTAAGAAATCGAATGAAAAATCAAATAATAATAGGAAGCCTTAAACGGTCAGGCTGGATCTCTTTTGCCTAATAATTTCTTCATTTAAAGTACATTTTTCGCTCAGTCAACTATGCACCGTTAAATAACGGTCTTTAAAACGCAGTCTCAAACTAGAAAGGTACAATCCCAAATTAAAATTGATAATCAATTTTAATGATTACGATTCTAATATCTCGTTAAAAGAAAAAATACCCAACAGCGTTAAATTGTCTACTTGATGTCGACTTATAAGGATCGCTTATCGCTATTTACAATCCGATCCGGCAATGTGTCACTTGCCGAGACGGAGGTCAATGCCACGTAGAGACGGTCGCAATAGAGAAAGAGAGAGAGAGAGAGAGAGAGAACTGGACTGAGACCGCGTTCAACACGCGGAATCAGTACCATCGACAAATCCGGAAGAGGAAAGACCCCGAACGGGTTAATGTGGTTCTCTCCCTTAACCCGCATTTTCCGCGTCGCAATCAAAATCGAATGATGCGTACGATGTATGAACATACGCCACGTCGTCGCCGTAAAGCGGAAAGCGGAAAGCGGATCTCGTACGACGAACCGCGCGCGGACCTCTTTCTCCTCGCGGCACCCTGTATATTCCGTACACGCAGCCAGGTGAGCTAACGGTGCTCCGCGAAGCGGTGAAGTAACGGGCTCCACCGCGGTTTGTCGTCGTTGCTGTACTTTTATTTCACGAGAATGTATATCGCGCCTCATCCGTTTCTCAAACGACCAAACGATCGCTCGATACGCGAGATCATTCTTTTTTTTACATCACAACCGTTTAATCTTCTCACCGTGTTGGCGCGAGGTTTGGTCGCTCTTGGAACTTGATAAAACTTTCAGAGACACCATCTCTGAAGTTACTGACTACCGGAGATGGGAATAGCAATGATATTTTATTTTTGCACAATAGATCACATCGACCGTCGTTGTATACGCTTATCGTTATAAATCCGTCCGTAATATTTAGATTCTAGTTGATAAAATTAATTATACATTCTAATATATATCTTAAATCTAAATTTATCGGAAAAATTCTTTAACGAAAGTAGTAGCTTTTAAAATGCGCAAGAGATAAATCGTTCGCAAACATTAAATTGTTCCTCCGCGACACGCTCTCTCTCGTTCACATGTACACATGCATCACGCACACGTGTGCCCGCCCAGGCCAGAATTTTCGGTATGAATGGCGGTGAAACGTTTATGCATCTGCGAACGGTAATATGCACGACGAACTAGTTGGTAGAACTTTCTATAACGCTGAATTAGAATTGAATCCAGATTTCGTTGTATATATTACCCGTATCTTTTCCATGCAAATTATTGATTTTCACACGGTCGCGAGAGATACCATGCATGTTTAGAAATTATTTAATCACAAGTTCGTACGAGGACAAAATAAACATTGAACGAGAGAAAAGTAACACGTCTCGCCGACGACATCATTTGTTGATTGAATTTTTTTATTATTGCATTATTTCGTATCTATGTTACGTGCAGAACTTTCTTATAGCATATAAATAACTCGCTTTGAATGTGACATATCGTTTACTGAATGGAATTTTTCTTAGAGAGAGAGAGAGAGAGAGAGGGGGGGGGTTGAAATCTTTCGCGATCTCTAATCGCGGAACATCCGCGTTATTATCGCTAATTTTCGCGATCGTGACAATGTGGTGCGATAAGACACGGTGACGGATGCGAGATTAGTAACAATACCTGCATTGGATGCACACGGTGTTGATGACCTGATCTCTGAGTGGATGCGGTGCTTTATTATATAGAGCGTAAATGAATTGAGTTTTTGAATGACACGTACATTACTTGATAATTATTTACTAGTGCATCGAAGTTAGTAATATGAAATATTTAAAAAGCATTACGAATAAACGCATTAACGTCAGATGATTTTAAAGAAGATATTTTTCGTTCGTTATGGAGAACTTATTTTCGTTCATAAATCTGTATTTAACCTTCCAGTCGTCGCGTAGTCTTTTACATAATGAAATATAAATTTGACGTTTGAAATTTGAAAATCTGAGTAAATATTATTTCCAAAAGATATCAATTAATTTTTTATGTTGGGAAATTGATTTTTTTTTTATATATAATCTCTAGGCCCTACGCGTCGACTCATGTTGCAAAAAATAGCGCAACGATTGAGCATTAAATACAAATAAGGAGCACGAAATTACGGAACGCAGACATATCCCTTTTAAATTCAAAGAGATATTATTTATCGCTATTTTTTTTATTTTCTCCGCAATAAAATTACTTGGAATTGTAACCATTTACATTGGCGATTAATGATAAGAAATCGTTGGACGAATCGATAATCGATCGGTTCGAAATGTTTGACATTTCTCGAGGTATGCAAGCGCCACGATAAAGATGAACCATAAATATTAAAACGCACCGGTTATGAAAGGCAAACGACGGAGACGCGCAAAGAGAAAGAAGGTCGTCGAACCTTCGTCACTCTCAAACTCGTTTCCGCAGATGACTCGCGAAGAATTCAGCAACGGAATATCTCTTACCTAATCGTTCTTATATCATTCGTTACGCTACGCTTTTTCATAAGTCGATACGAACAAATCAAAAGCCTTTCGCCAAACCTGTCGATTTGTATCTCATACCTTTGCGAGAAAATTCGGCTTTATACCTCGCATAAATATCATTACAATGATTATTTGCATTGATAACGATTATATAAATAAAAAAAATAGTATAAGTTTAATAATAAGATTGGAGTTAAAAAACTGAAAATTTATTATTTTAAAATGATTTTTCTTTTAGTTTTGAGATTTAAAAATGCTCGGCAAGATAGCATATCGATCGATGAAAGAAAGTGCACAATTATCCATGTGATAATAAAAAGAATCGCGGAAACGCCAACGCGTATTACTAAATATAATGCGATTCCTTGTGTATCGCCGAGAGAGAGAGAGAGAGAGAGAGAGAAAGCAAATAGTAATTAAACAAAGACAATAAGTAGGCTATCGCAGATCAGTGAAAGTCTATCCGGATACTGATGAGTGTAGAAGAAAAGTTGGCACCTATTCATTACTGCGGGACAATAATATTGATAAGAAGAAAATTTATATCTATAAGATATACGGCTTACACAAATATCACTTGCTTTCTTCCTGATTACGTAACCAACTATCCTTTTTTATTCTTTTGCTTCCTTCGTTAGAAAGTCCTTCGCGATAACTTCTCTATTAAATTTCATAATGTACACTTTCCATGCGTTGTTATTCGACAAAAACTTTACAATGAATACCGTTCGATTTGTGATTTGTGCTAGATAGATTGTCATATAATATATATGTGTTTTTAAGTTTCGATATTTTAAATTATTCCAAGAAGGAATAAAATGTAATAAGCATGTGTTCCTATTAACACAAATTCATGTAACTCTTGTATACAAATTTTTTATTCATTCAGATAACAATAAATCTTAATATTTATTGATTTAACATGTGATTTTCAATCACAGCCTACTTCATAATTTTTAAATTTAATTTAAAGTTTAATAAGATTTTATTAAATGTTTTTTTTTTTCTTATTAAAGATTTACAGATCTATTACCATTCTTTTAATTGTATATAATAATCGTCGGATGTACTTAAAAATTTTTAATGACTTTATACCTGGTATTACATTGGCATTAATTGGTTCTATTTAAACCTTGTCGTTTTTATATACATCACTAAAGAGATTCGGTGAGAATAAATTGTAACCGAATTTAACTTGTAGGTTCCAAGTGAATTTTCATAACATAGTTCTAATCAGGAATGCGGCGATCGGTTATTTCCGTTGGAAATATTCTCGAGAAGCCTGACGGTAATCGCGGCGAGTATTTTTAACAGCCAGGAAATCAGACTCCATATGATCGGTCGACGATTTGCAAGCCGCCGGCGGAAGCCTTACATATTCAACAATGACTCACATTTCCAGAAGTGTAACTGACTCCCTTTCTCATCCACGACAATGTACTGTGCCATTGTTTGCCTCCCTGTCCGAGATCGACTGTTCCCTCCCTGATGTGACATGCTTCATCCAATTTCTCTTTCTTTTTTTTTTCCTCTTCTCTGACACGCTGCCATTTTTACGCGAAATTGCCGGAATTTTCACTTAGACGTTTGTTTCGCTTCTTTCTCGAGAGCGACGATTCGTGCAAGACTAATTCGAGGTTTTGCTTGAAACTGATAAGTGAATGATCTCATGGTATTTCCTCACTGAATGGCCTGAAACCTTCAAATAATACGTTAATAAAACGAGGTAATCGGTAAGACTACAATTTCGAAGCGGTCAGATTTCGAATATATAATACTCGGTAAGAAATTACGATAAACGAATGGTAATTGTTATAATCAGATATGCGCAATCAGATGCGGAGAAGAAATAACAATCTAGTTGTTCAGAGCTAGCCGGTATCGACGATAAGATAATGATTTTATATTAAACAAATAAAGATGAGATAAACTCTCACACAGACTCTCCTCGGGATGGAATATACTATTAACGTTTTAATGAGACGTTCTCTTCGGCATTCGGCGGCATCCAGTAAGCCTCTTTGATTAACGGTTGATTAACAGGAAAAAAATATATCTTTTAAACACGATATCTGACCTTAATGAGACCCGTTCGCGTCTCACATGCGCGCACCTTGCAATGGTAATGTTCCGTATTAAATTTTGTTGCTGTATTAAGACGCATCGATGTAGAACCGATAGATAAGAAAAGTCGCGTGCTCCAATTTCGATTTCTTCTTTCTCTTATATGAATACAAATAAATTAGATAGGATGTATTAATAAATTAAAAAGACTCGGCTATTAATGATTATACGATGTTCAGTGGCAAATAGACTTTTCTCTCTCTCTCTCTCGTGCAAGGAGCAACGGTCAGGTGTAACTGTGTGGCCTTGAGTCAAGCTCGAGCCTCGAGCCTCGAGCCTCGAGTCGCGCGTTTCCGGAAGAGGTTAATACCCGAAACGCATCGTTGCCTCTTAGGGCTGGAGCGTGTCGTGAATGGTTTAAGTTTTCCACGCTTCGTGCAAGAAATCAGCCGTTCGGTCGATGTTCCTATTTATTTGCGAGCTCTCGTAACTTTGAAGGTCGGAAGAAACTCAGGCTTGTGGATAATATTATTAAATTTATCGATCGCCCGTAAACACAAACCCCCGTATCTCGTGTCGTAATATACCGCGGCTGACCGATAACATCGAGAGAGAAAAAAAAGTGTATCCGCCAATTATTTCTATTAGTTTAATGGTGCTCAGTTGCGCGATATTTTAAATTTATCTTCATTTTCTTCGTAAAGATAAAGGAAAAAGAAACTGAAAGATTTTAATTTACGCAAAAGAGATTTTACAATGTCACATTTACGAACGCTCGCGTTTATTTCGAGCGGAAATGGCACGCAAAAATAAATACGAGAAGAGCCTGATTTTTGTTCGAATACATGTGTATTCGACGACATGTATCGAACGAGAGTGGAATCATATTTCTTTTTGCGTTGTACAATTTCCCCATCGCTGTTGAACGTCGTGCCGAATCATACACAACACATACGTTTGTCGGTCAATTAAAAAGTCCAGAGCGCACGACTCCTCACCGGTCCGGGGAACGCAGAAGAAGAGGCGGGCGAACGCATGTCGGTGAACGTCCGCGGGGGGTCGTCGACCTAGGCCGACCATCAGTCGCGGGAGGAGGAGGCGAAGGAGGAAGAGGAGGTGGTCTCGGTCGTCTCGGTCGTCTCGGTCGTCTTCCTCGCCTCAAACCGAGTTGTCTTTTGCGCCGCCTGCCTTCCGTCCTTGATCCTCGTGCTGAAAACCTTGGTCCGTACGATTATCTCGGTAACACGATGCCGTCACTGGCGCGAATTGCGCATTGTACGGTTCCTGCTTAATATGGTGCCCCAGCAGACGAAAACTCGATATTTCGTCAGATCGTCAGATCGTCAGATCGTCGTGAACAAACAAGCAACTTCTTGCAAAGATGTTCGCTTTTCATTCATTCTCTATATCCGACGTAATAATAAACGTCCATATTCAGTTTTGATCAATTGTCTTTTTAATCTTTCCTCTTAATGGATGTAGTAACTTTGAAGATATAGTAGAGAAACGTGCTATGTTGAATAATAATAGAAAATATTTATTTTCCGCATTGATGTCTTCAATGAAGATTTTCGCTCGAAATAAGATCTCTATAGATTGCCAAAGTTTTTCAATCCTCGGCCCAGTGACACTTGTCTTGGTCAACGTTTCAAAACTAACAATTAGAATTTAGCAAATTGATATGTTACACTCTGCAATTATAGATATTATATAGAGAGAATATGTTTCAATTTGCAAATAATATTTCAACGATCTTTATTCTGCTTTCGACCGACAATAGATTCTTCCTTATCCCAAATGTATCAATAACATGTCTTCCGAGGCAATCAGCAGCATTAATATCGTCGATAGCTTTAATGGAAAATCATTTCTTAATGATCCATGAATTTCATCGATTTAATTTCATATTTTTTACATGAAAACTGTACGAAAACTGTATCGAAATCTGCGAAAATTGAAGCTATTGGAAATTTAAATTTTATTAATAAATTTTAATAATATGTAGCTTTATTTAATATTAACATCTACTAACTACTTTCATCAAAGTTTTCGCAGCTGGTGAACATTAGCGCTGTACTCAATCCTTCCTCTTTTTTCTTCTTTCAGCAACTGTTCCGCAGTCAGCCACAAGGCGCGACTCCACAGCAACTACAACTTCTGCAGCAGCAACAGCAGCAGCAGCAGCAACAATATCTAGCCGCGTCTCAAGCGCAACAACAGCAGCAGCAGCAGCAGCAGCAACAGAACTTTCCTACGGCCCCGTACACCGTTATCAGCGGTCAGGAGCCTTACGTAGGGGCGCTGATAGCCGGCGCACCACCCCCGGTGGTACCGCAGTACTATGGTGTCGGGCCTTGGGTCTATCCTGCCGGATTGCTGCCGCAGGCACCACCTCAGGCGGCCGCGCCACCGCCACCCCGGCGACCGCTCACCCCCTCTTCGGCAGCGGCCGCGGCCGCTGCCGCGCAGGACACTGCCAACAATCTGGCACAAACGGTCAGTCAGTCTCCGGCAGTAAAATTAAATCATCAAAATTCGTAAAAATCGTAAAAAGTACAACAGTACGAAATGGCAATTAAATGAAAGACGTCTTCTGTCTCTGTCGTGAATTGATGAATGAAGGAACATGTTTTTAGGAAACATTGGCTCAACTTATCTTTAATTGTTCGGAAATTCTTTCGGAAAAAATGGGAAATGGAATTTCGATGTTTCGAGGAAATTTTCTCTATGGAGTTTGTTTTTAAATTTTCCAGAGGCGCATTTTAAATTACGAAGCCGCGCGCAAGTTTCGAAATAAATCGAATCGCGCGTACACATCCCGAGTATCACGATTATATATTTACCATTAAATAAAGAAGCTAAATTTAGGCTTGATGGCATGGTAGATAGAGAACTCACGAATTAGCGCGAATTAGACATGTTTCTAATTCTGTAAAAGCTATTTTCTCGCTCGCCCGTTCCGCGAGTGGCCGATGATTGTTTTTGCTTAACATAAGACGTGGAGCTGTGTACCAATTAGAGATGGCCACATTGTCCTCTTAGATATTTTACTACTGTGTCGAGTAGAGAAGAAGGTAGAAATGCGCGGTCCCGTGATGTTCCCGACTTATAAAATTAGACGTTCAATTTGGAGCGAGTTTATTGTATTTATGTGCAGTGATACAAATGAACGCGACAGAAATCTCGGTGATTTACACGAGCTTGCATAAACGGTCAGACAATTTCAGAGAGATTATCGCATACTTTTTCAAACAAGTCCGTACCCACTTAATATCTTAATATCTAAAGATGGAACTTTTTTTTACAAAAAGCTATTTTCAATTTTCAATTTTCTCAATTTTGATATTCTAGTTCCTCCAAGTTGTATTATTGATTGATTTTTCAATTATGTTGTTGCTGTAGCACGTTTATTAACGTATCGCAATTAATCTCTGCGCAGGTACAGGGTCAGTATCAGGTGATACCGGCTTACTACGACCAGAACGGTTCCATCGTCATGGGAGGCGTGCGCGGACTAAGTTCGGCGGCGACCCCCATGAGATTAGTCAGTCCTGCACCAGTTCTCGTGAATAGAGCCCCGTCTCAACCACCACCGGGTCCACCGGCACCGCCGCCGCCAAACCTATATTCTCAACCGACTCCAACATCGCACAGCAACGCTACGCCCGGCGAATGCCTAGGTGAGTCTAACGGGAATTCGTCCTGCTAGCACCGTCCTCTTTGTAAACACACCTGTACGAAGTCTTGTAAAATCATATTGTGTGTGTGTGTGTGTGTGTAACATTTTGTAAAGATCTATCCCGTACTTCCCTTTCCCGCGTAATACGTGTGTAATGTGCATGTCTGTGTGCTACAAAACGAAATTATATGACAGTGGTCCGATTATATGATATTACGATGTATGTGTGCCATCATCGTTAATATCTGTTAACGACATTACTTTGCCGTTCACGGTTGACTCCCGTCTGTTCCCTGTAAATATGCGTAAAACATGTCTAGCGCTATATAACATTGCAACCAGAAAAAACAAGAGGATAGATAGATCATTGATGAAACGATTGCGCGCGTCACACACAGATAGGGATAGCAAAGGGAGACGAGTGCTTGTGGGTCCACCACTGCAAAAAGAGTACCATGCTCAATAGCGAAGAGAAAATAATTTTACTAGTTTATCGTATCTAATGGATCGTCCGATTTCAGAGGATTTCAGAGTGATTAAATTTTACAAATGTATTAATATCTTCTAGTAAATTATTATATACATTATCATTCTCTCTTTCACAAAACTGTGATGCGAGTTTTCTAGAAAATTTTATGTGAATTTCCTTTCTAATAATTATAGAAATATAGAAAGACGATGAGTTTGTGTAATATAAGCATTACATTATGAAATATAAAATTAGAGTATTATAGAAAAAATAACACAAGTTCAGCATTCGGAATACAAACATATTTTTTTTATATATATCAATTCTTTTTAAACTAGATCTTCTAGATTTAACCAATATTCTTTTATTACATTACGTTCAATTGCTTTAAAGATATGAATAATACAACTAACTGCTTGCAATTGTGCATATATCTTTCTTCGGAAATCGTCTACGATACGAATCAACGTTTCGCACGCAACAAGCCGGAATTGGACTTTTTCCGATCTTTCCTATACTACAACGCCCACGTTCGCGGATGCGCGATTGCGCGATGTAGACCGCTAGGCTTCTCCGTAGACGGGTGTAAGGCTCGGTAACGTACGCTAATCAACACTTACGACGACTAAGAGAGTGCGTGTGGGTTGCGGGCTTTTGGTGCAGGTCTGGCAGCGTGCAGCGCAGCAGCGGTGGTCGCGCAAGCTCAGGCAGTTGCGGTGCAACAGGCGCAGCAGCAAGGCTCTGGACTTGCCGCGGGTTTAGCGGCTCTAGGATACGGCGGCTCCCCGCTCGGGGCATTGGGCTCACCTGCCCAATTGCAGAACACAGGTATATTACCCGCAATCGTGCGCGATCTCCTCTCTCTCTCTTTCTCTCTCTTTTTCTTCTTCCTCCCTTTGACCACCTCTCGGCGAATTCTCTCTATTCTCCAGGAAAACGGCGCTTTCTCGATTCCTTAAACCTGGCGGATTTATTTTATTTTTTTCAAGCGAAAAATTCAATTGCGTATCTCTATTCTTAAAAATAAAACACATATACATATATATAATCCCCGATTTTTAAGGATATGGACTAGAAACTAGAGCTTTCAGTTTCTGTAGTCATCTTGTACATATAACCGATTTAATAGCGATATCTTTTAAAGTGCTAATGTAAAATAAATACCCCGCGTATGAGAAATCTGCCCATTAACTGACCGAGTTGGAAAAAGAAATAGATGACTGCGTACGTTGTAATTGTTCGGTAGAGAGAGACCATAGATCATAATCCCTGCGTTAAAATACTGTATAAAGATGTGTATATTTTACTTGATCTCATTATGGAAACGGAAACATTTTCTGAAATATTGAGCTTATCGACATCGAGTGCTTTTTTCCTGGGACCAGAGAAATTCCTTTTGGCTCTCTACATTGGTGGTGTGTACGGATTTTTCATGTACAAAAGAAATAATAAAGAATAACGTAAGGTGTTTGCATGCTTCATACAACCTAATTGATTTGTACTTTCATGTTGAATATAGCCAACTCTCTTTCAGCGACGTGCCTTTCTCAGTAGAGCGTTTGTGTCGATTTGTCGATTATCGTATTATCCATCGATCCGATATCGTCACGTCTCTCTTGTGTATGCTCAATACCGGTTGCCCACGAGCACGATTGCCCCGTGTTAAGATGACGGTGTCCGTCTTGTGTGCAGGTTTAGGCCTCGGTGCGTCTTCAACCGGCAGACGAGATTCCTTTGATAGAAATACTTCAGCCTTCAGCCCAAGCTTGGAATATAGCCGGGCGAAGTGGCCTCAGAGTTACGGCGCCCTCGGTAAGGACCGTTTTCTTGTGTGTGAAAGGTATTCTGACGGGGTGTAGGGCGTCTAGAAGTGGGCACGTTACGAATCTACGTCCTTGTTGCGAAATGTAGAGGAGAGGCGCGAATGATGATGAAAGTTGAAAAGAGAATTATTCCTATCGCAACTTTTCTTCTTCTTCTTCTTCTTCTTCTTCTTCTTCTTCTTCTTCTTCTTCTTCTTCTTCTTCTTCTTCTTCTTCTTCTTCTTCTTCTCTCTCTCTCTCTCTCTCTCTCTCTCTCTCTCTCTCTCTCTCTCTCTCTCTCTCCATTCTCCATATGGGTTCGAGCGTGCCATTTTAGACGCCTATACACGACGACTGTGAGGCATCTCGGAATCGCCATAGACGCTCGATTATCTATGTTGTACATTGTGTCTTAATAATATATCGTAATCCATTTGTACACGTGCCTTTTGTATACATAACTCAGCTATGATAACAACACCCTTCTCTCTAAACTGATCCTGACATATATAAATTATGTTGCGTCCTGATATGCTTGAAAACTTTTTAATTGGGATTGAGTAAGCGCCCGCAAGAATGACTGGTTTAGAGGGCGATCACATAGTGTACGTCCGTTGTAATCCGTAGCAATGTTAACAACATAACACACCACGGGATTAGACTTAATCTCTATACAGTGTACATTCTTTACAAAAATTGTACAGCGTATCATTCACGATTAGTGGATGCGATAAGAAAAGTATTCTTTTCTCTAGATACAGGTACCTGGAACAGAATGTATTTAGCTACAAATGCAGGTATGCCTGCAAAGAGTATACAGACACAGTACAGACAGGTACAGATACAGATCGAGCATAACTAGACACAAGTGCTTATTTTATTCTTCGCATAATTATACATACAGGAAATTTTGGAGTCGATTGTTCAACGAATATGCTCGAGAGTCAGTAGCATTTTGTTAATTAATTATAATAAGGAGAGCAATTAATAATAAAGAGACTTTGGGATTTGGAGCTTCTCAATAATAGTTATTCAATTTAAAATATATAGCAAGATTTGTATGTATTTTATTTACAAAGATATATATAATATTTGAAATCAAAAGTCGCCGCAAATGATGACAATCAATGAGGAAATATTCGAGGACGAATCGACTCCAAATTGATCAAAGAATCCATGCTTAAGTGCTTTGATTTGTTACGCAGGTACGGTTACCGCGTCACCGAGTCCCCTGGGTCTGTCATTAACACCACCGCCGACTTTGGGGGGATCTCTGGGTGGTCTTGTCGGAGGAGCCAGTCGAGTGTCAGCAGCCCCTGGTGCCGAAGCCAAATTCCGCGCCAGCGCGGTACCCACCTTAACAACCAACGGAGTGTTTGGCTCAAGTAATTCTCTGTTTCCCAATCTCGTAGGCAAACCTGGCCGTGGAGGTGCCGCTAATATCAGCGACAAAAATTCCGGAGGACGATCTCGTCTGTTGGAAGATTTTCGAAATAATCGGTAAAATCGTTGTCTCTTATGATTCTAGCGTTTAAACTATGATGTCAGAAAGTACGTAGAATCGTACAATTTTCTTTGTACCATTATCGAAATTAATGAATTGTTTCGAGTATATTATTTGTAAATAGAATAGACAAAAGTCGACAAATCTGTTGTGACAAAGATTCTTTTTGTCTCACTTAATGATATTTATATTTATATGTTCTCTTTTTTTTTTTGAAAAAGAATTTCTATGACAGTTTATTAAAATATCTTAATTTAAGAAGATAAAAAAAGAGTCTTTAGTATACTTGAAATTTTACCAAGTATAAATAGCGATATGCGAGAAAAGAGAAAATGATTCAATCCTATATTGCGAGAACAAATTACATGTGATCTCTTGCTTCTGACATCATACGTCGTAATCAGTAGCTTTATTCCAGTTGAACAATACATTAATAAATTATACGTGTTCTTTTCTCCTCAGTTTCCCGAGTCTTCAGTTGCGTGATTTGGCTAATCACATAGTTGAGTTCAGTCAAGATCAGCATGGTTCGCGATTTATTCAGCAAAAATTAGAACGGGCCTCAGCCAGTGAGAAACAGCTCGTGTTTCAGGAGATCCTCTCTTCTGCGTATTCTCTCATGACAGACGTCTTCGGCAATTACGTCATTCAAAAATTCTTCGAATACGGCACACAGGAACAGAAATCAACTCTCGCTCAAAAGGTAAAAATTCCAGTTATATCGGAAAAACTATTTTATCCGAGAAAATTGATTGGAATTAATTTGCTTTAATCTAATAATTCTCGATAGTTTTGATGTTTACATACCATGTGTTGGAAGGTTGGAAGATAGATGATCTTTTCAATCATCTCTGATTTTATATTATTTTATTTTTTAATCTTTAGTTATTCATTTGTTTTTCATTTGTAATGTTCTTATTGTTTTTTTTATTTTTTATTATATTATCTATATCGTATGCAGAACATTTTTCTTTCTAATTTCTTTCTACTATCCGTCTACATTCTTAAAAGACCAGCTTTAGCCTGTCAATAGATGCTGTTATTACTATTTTATTGCTACTGTTATTCCGAATCACGACTTTCGCTATATTAAACATGACGAAAAATTTGCGTGTCATCTGATTTAACCACCATGATTATGCACAAAGTAGTCTGATAATTTATCAAATAATTACACTAAAGACTATTTTTATGAGTGTTCCTTCGTGTTATAAACGTGTTATTTTTTCGTTTGTACAGGTTCGCGGGCATGTTTTACCACTCGCGCTGCAGATGTACGGCTGCAGAGTTATACAGAAGGCTCTCGAGTCGATCGGACCGGAACAGCAGCAGGAAATTGTGCGAGAACTAGATGGGCATGTGTTGAAGTGTGTTAAGGATCAAAACGGGAATCACGTTGTGCAAAAATGCATCGAGTGCGTTGAACCGCGAGCATTGCAGTTTGTCATAGGAGCTTTTGCGGGGCAGGTATATTCTCTCAGTACTCATCCATATGGCTGCCGAGTGATCCAGCGTATCCTCGAGCATTGCACTCCTGAACAAACTCAAGGGATTTTGCAAGAATTGCACGCTGCCACTGACCAACTAATTCAGGATCAATATGGCAATTACGTCATTCAACACGTGCTTGGTAATTATCATTACTTTCATACCGATGCGATTAGAAGAAACCAAAGAACTAAAGATCTGTCGGTTGAAATCAATTTAAAGATTTCAATACATTATACTGATTGATAATTAACGATAAATATATTATTACTAATAAGTGGTAATGAAGTGGATATTTGTCTTTTATGTGTACAGCCTTATTATTACGTACTACTAACTACTATTACTATTAATGAAAATCATTACTGTATTATTTACATTATTATTAATTTAACTCAATTTTATTTTTTTATGTAGCAGAGATACACAAAGAATACTAATATATTGATATTAATTTTTTTAGAGCATGGAAAACCAGAAGATAAAGCACAATTAATCAGCAGCGTTAGAGGCAAAGTACTCGCTCTTTCTCAACATAAGTTTGCGAGCAACGTCGTTGAAAAATGTGTGACTCATGCTACAAGACAGGAACGTGCTGTACTCATTGAAGAAGTTTGCGGCTTTAATGACAAGTGAGTGCGCTTTTGTATCGGATGCATTGTTAGGAGATTTAAAACGAATGTTCTCTCGAGAGCCTAATGATTGTTTCTTTTTCTCTTCTCTCATCGCACAGTGCATTGAACGTGATGATGAAGGATCAGTATGCCAATTACGTTGTTCAGAAGATGATCGACGTCGCGGAGCCGGCGCAGCGCAAAGTGCTGATGCATAAAATCCGGCCGCATTTGGGAAGCTTGCGCAAGTACACCTATGGCAAGCATATTATCGTTAAACTGGAGAAATTCTTTATGAAAACCGCTTCGGCGATGGGAGTAGGAGCGACGCCCGCTGGTACATCGACGAGCAGCGGAGGTGGCGATCTCGGTCCGATCGGACCGCCCGCGTCCGCCGCGTCCGGTCCGGTCTCAACATCGAGCCAGCAGTCAACGCAGGTTTTATAAACACGCGCCTACGGGATTGTCTCCCGCCGCGGAAAAGGAGACGAGAGGTCCACAAAGAAAGAGGCAAGAAGAACCTGCAGTATCCGCACGTCGCGTTAAGTACTACCCTATCTTTTACCTTAGCGAGATCTGTTCTATCTATCGACGGAAATGACGAATTTCAACGAATTTCCCACGTTTGTTTTTTTTTTTCCTCGTTTTGCCCCGTGTCCTTCGAAGGCGAGAGAAGAGAAGCGGCAAAAAAAAAAAGAACTCGGACGATTGTTTCTCGTGAGAAATTTGTTAACGTGACAATTTTTCTTATTTTTACAATCGTCAAATTGACGATAATTGTACAGTAATCAGCTTCTTCGGGACTCGGGGCACGCGAGATTACGTTATGGCAAAGTCTGTTCTAACGAGAACCCCACGAAAAAAAAAGCAGTCCGTAGAAACAAGGATAGATACGTTGTAGCGCATTTTTCTATCGTTTTGCAATACGTACCCCTACGTGGGGGAGTATCACGTGCGTAGAGATGTTCGCATTACCGAGTATGTCGAATATATCAAATATACCGAGTAGAAGTTGCACTATAATTTCTGGCTTGCAAACGATGTTTCTTACGATCAGCTCGACGAGTTTCAAGTACGTTTCACGACCAATCGACACATGCTGAGCCAAGTCATTGGCTGGCTCTGTGCCGTATAAAATTAAATTTCGTACAGATCCGCAAGAGAGGATCGTTCGATTATTGAATTATCGTATTATCGTGCAGAGCAGTTATGCTGGATTTATTAGATGCGTTATGTCCCCTCGATTCAGCACGCGAAAAAAAAAGGAAACAAGGGCTCTATCCTACGATGAGAGTGAACAAAAGGAAGCATTACGGATGTACATCTCGTGCGAGATTTATACTCGTTGAAAACGTTAACGACAAGTTTCTACGAGGGTGACAAAATCACGGACAGTTTTAGAGACAGTTAGGTCTTAGTGCTGCATGCATTTATATCGAATTGTACGAGGGTTGTAACACATATTACACGTACATGGTATACATACATATGTGCGTACGCGCGCGCGCATCTACACACATACACGCATACATACAGCACACCGAGACACAAACACTGCGCGTGTGACGTTCCCGATCCCGTGTATACCGCACTGCTTCCTCTCTTTTACACGCAATTGCTGCTTTAGTATTATTTTTAAACGTGCGGTATGCGCTCGATCGACGAGTCAGCAGACGAGAGAATAAGATTAAAACTTGAGAAGTAGAAGTTTTAGGAGTTATAGGTATGTTGTTTAAATGTAGTATAGCGTTTGACATGGGAATGAAAAATCAGACATTGACCCCTGAACTTAGACCTCTGACCTGACCATTGATCTGTCCCCCTGAGACTACTTGGAACGTTCACAAAGAGCGATTATTTCATTATTAGTTTTTCTTTTTTCTTTATTTTTTTAACGTCGAAATAACTTTCGAAAGTTTTCAAATGAGAAAAGGATTTAGTTTTTATTTTTTACATTCTTATTTGCGTTGATTTTCAATGATAACGTGACACACACATATATACACACACACACACACACACACACACACACACACACACACACAAACACAAAGGAAAGTGAAGACAGATACGAAAAAGCAGGCAAAGTGAAAAGGCAACAAGATAAGCTGTTCACGCTACCGTGTTTTCGTTTGTTCACTTTTCATGTTCGTAGTTCGTAGTTCTGAAGTAAAGAACACGTCTTTTTTCTTCACTCTCTTTTTCCCTCTCTTTCTCATTTCCACTATCCCATATTCCTCCATCCCTCGAGCCCTCTTGAGATCCTCGAATTTTGTAAATTGTGATATAAATAACAAATGTGTATAGGTACGAATATCCGAAATACGCGAGGACCGATAAATTCAGTAAATATTTTATTTCTCATGGGAACATTTCCCCTTATTTTTGACGGAGTCTGTGAATATTGTGTATTATATAATAATTATACTAATTATATTAAATTTATGATTTACGTTCTAAACGCTGCTGTCCTATAACTCCCCCCTTCTCCATCTCCTCCTCTAACTGAACTGATACAATTTCAATTTTTCCAAAATATCCAATTGTAAGATATAAACATATTTCATGGACTTGCATTAGACAAAAACAAATTACACAAAAAAACACACAGCCAGACAAACAGACACAGACATATTTATATATAGAAAAAGATATCCTTTCCTGTCCCTCCCTTAAATATAATTTGCAGCTACCAATTCTTGGAACGTAAAACCCGAAGACCATTGTACATTGTATAAATGATATATAAACGCGTTCTCGAGAAAAACAAAAATATCAGGAGATCGTGCACAACGCATGTGTATCTATAATCCGTTCGCGCCATTTCCTCCCCATTATTTCTTCGGATATACATATATAAATATATATATACACACATACACACACACATACACTCAGACACACCCACACTTAAGCCACACTTTAAACATTTCAATTGTATTATAGACCATTGAAGGACAAAGAGCGCACACTCAGCCATTTTCATTGGGATCGCGCGTATAAATGCCATTGATACAAGAGACTCTCTTTATCTCGAACAAATTTTTATACATAATTTTTATGTTTCTTTCTCTCGATTATTAGCTGCCCTCCCGTGTACAATGTGTGATATATTTCATTTCGAGATAGATGTTAAATATGTAGAAATTGAAGAGGAAAAAAAATGAAAAAATCGCCAACAAACTAGATTAAACGCCTGTCGCACGACTCTGTATAAAAAGTTAAAGTAAAGAAGAGGGAAGAATATAATCTTTCTTTGTAAGATATTGTAAATAACGATTTATTAACGAAATTGACAAATTTTTAAGTATTTTTCTCTCCCTCTCTTTATCTCTGTCCCTCTCCTCCCCATCTTTTCTCTCTCTCTCTCTCTTTGAAGCAAAAATTACTTTGATCAAAACCTTAAGAGAGTGAGCGACGGACGAACATGCGACGAAAGTAAGCACGGTATATCACCGTTCGATGCCGCTTACGAGATACGTAAAAACCGCTCGACTCTCATTTTTTCCTTGCAGCGGGCGATCCTTCCGAAAATCACTGAGGCTGCACGTTCGCTCGATGTACCACACATTTACACAGCACATACACAGAGTGATACACGCATACGCAGTTGACACGCTAAAGATGCGAAAAGTACGGTTGATAGACCTCTCGTGAATATAGATAGACATTCCAACCGCCACCTCATCTTCAGTCGACAGGACGCCGGACCTGTAAAAACCGTTTAAACAAAAAAAAAAGAAGAAACGAATTATGTAAACACGAGATACGTGTAAAATGTGCTTATAATGTTTAAGGAAACTGTAACGAGAGAA
This sequence comes from Tetramorium parvispinum, assembly GCA_011638315.1. Lineage (NCBI taxonomy): Eukaryota > Metazoa > Arthropoda > Insecta > Hymenoptera > Formicidae > Tetramorium > Tetramorium parvispinum. Next base: position 80,512 of record VBVR01000086.1, read on the forward strand.
GAAAAAAAAAGTTCCTTCATCTGTAATGATAAATCGCGACTCTGCGTTCATCTGTAAATTAAAAGTCGTAAAGAGAACAAGAAGCACCGCGCCTCTCTCTCATCTGTAATAGATCCATCGATCATACCTGACAAAATCGCGCGTATAAAAGAAGCGAGATATAAATTAAGCGAGAAAAACATTGCGAAAAACGAAAAACGGTACGAAGCGTAAGTCGAACGCAAAATATCTCATGTCTTATCAGCTAACGTAAGATTATCGATTTACCTATCGTATTTTTATTACTATTATCATTATATTATTATGATATTGTATTATTATTACTATTATTACTATGCTATTGGATATTGTTTGATTAACGGTCTCCCTTCCCCGCCCCTCCCCCTATTTGATTATTCATTTCCGCTATTATTAATCGCGCTAGGCATATGTAAATATATGTATATGCATGTTATAATTTCGCACGTGTATACATATATATACGTATGTATACACGCATATATACATATATACATATATACATATAAGCATGTATAAGCTCGGCACACGTAACACACATTTATAAATATGATATAACATGTTCCAAGTACATTTCTCATTAATCTTTATCACATTTTCCCCCTCTCTCCCCCCCGCACGCTCTCTC